>JBBPFJ010000602.1:38126-72802 GCA_037975025.1 Excoecaria agallocha
TTAGAGAAAATGAGCTCCTCTATTTATTTGAGCAATTGGGGCCTTTGGATCAGTACTATATTACCGCAACCAGTTCTACCTAGAGGGCTAACATCACCTTTTCTAACAAAAGTAAAATCACGATTTATAAGGCTGATATTGAGGCTGATGTCTTTCTCTCTCACCAGATTTGAGGTCAACATTTTAAACTTTTATGGATTGACGATTGGTCAACTCCACCCCAACACATGGTGCATGTTGTCTGCCCTTCAAATGTGGTCAGTAGCTTACGACATTTCTCTAACCTTAAAGCTTTTGTAAGCGACCCATGTGATGGGGTTAAGGGTTATGATTGAGGCTCATAACTAAATTCAAGCTCATACGGGGTACAACGCCTTCATCGGTAATCTGGACTCCGTGAAAAAGTGGAAGAATTGATTCTTTATTATCGAGAGCCTTCATAAAGACTTTCCCTTCTCGACCACCTAGGGCCTATACATTAATCACAATGATGATGATATGTGGCTATCCGAAAAGGAACAACGAACCCTGATTCGGTAAAGGGAAATAGTTCAGAACAAATTGGATTTGAAGGAGGTCGATGGCAATCCTCTAGCTTCTAAGGCTAATCAGCATAGAAAAAAGGGTAAACTAAATTTTCATAATTTATTGTGTGCTTTTTAATATCATTGTTAATTTTTTTTTGCAGTTATGAAGAGAGCAAGTACTCTATGCACAGTAGAGATCATGAAGGCCAAGATGCAGGTGGGCCAATAGCTCGACCTGCACTACTCGGATAACTTCATAGCCACCAATCACACCCAAGCCTGAGGAGATACCAACTCCTCGATTTGTCAAGGTCCATGATACTCATCCCGTTTTAGCTGAAAGTAGTTCAGCAACGAGGGCCTCCGAAAGAGCTTCACCTTCTTTTGATGTACAAGAAATCCTTACTTCTGCCACTAGGTCTAATGAGAAGGACCTTTGAGCTCTTACTATCGAGGTTCTAGAATTTTAGGATAGGCAGGGTATGGCTTATTCCAAGAAGAATAATGACTTCACAACTTTTGCACATCGGATTTCTTATGTGCCGAGTGAGGTGGCCCCTCTCACAAATCTAAACGTTGACTAGCTTTCCACAGTGATAAAGAAGCACCAAGTTGAGGTGATGTGTCATCTACTCGCCATTTTTTTATCTTGTTTTACTTTGTTTTAGCCCTGTGCAATGGTCGGTTCAGTTCAATAATCGAAACGAAATAATCAAAAATTAAACTTTTAATATTTTTATCAATTAAATCGAACCAAACTTATAAAATAACCGAATTCAAACTGAACAAAATTTTCTATCGGTTTGGTAAGGTTAACCCAAAAAACCAAAAATTAAAATTATATTTAAAAAAATAAAAAAATTATGTCTAAAAATTATAAAAAATTATAAATCATAATATATTAAAGTAAAAACATCTAAATTGTACACAATAAAAGTTCAAACTAAAGATACAATTCCAAAATATATAATAAATAATACAATAAAATCGTTAAAATAAATTTTTTTAATTTAATTAATTTTCAATTTAATCATCAAAATTTTAAATTATCACCTAAAAATAGATATTTATAATTGATAAATATACTCACATAATTTACAACTCAAAATAAGATAATTTACATGTATATAAATAATTATTCAATTAAAAATCAAAAAAATTATATAATTATATAGAATTTCGGTTTGGTTTTTCTACGGTTTTTTCTTTAAAAACTGAATCAAAAAACCAAAATTTTTCTAAAATTCAAAATCAAAAACCTAACCAAAAAATTGAACTAAATTAAAAAAATTAGTTGGTTCGGTTTTTCAGTTTGAACTGAAATTTGCTCGCCCCTACTTTGTTATATAACTTCCCTTTTCTGCAGAGGTCTTTGATTGCTGGTGCGAGATGATTGCCAAGATGAACTTTCTCATCAATAGGTGGCATCAGGCTGATCAAGCTACGGCTAGCGCCCTTGCAAAGCTGAAAGAGGCCGAGCTCAAGGTGGCTGAGGTGGAGAAAAAGGTGATCGAGGCTGAGAAAAAGGTGATCGAGCTAGAGAGTTCTCTTTTTTAGGATAAAGGAGTGCTCAAACTGTTGCTATCGAGTTAGAGATGACTAAGGCAGAGAATTTCGAGTTTAAGAAAAATTGTTCGGAGCTTGAGCTGAAGAGTGTTGAGTTAATAGCTAACAAGTACATTGCTTTTGGTGATAAGCTCTCTGCCACTGTAAAAGAGAAGTACCTCGATCTAGATTTGTCTTGGATGTACGAGGTGTATCGAGATGAGGAGTGAATGTATTTATTATCATTTTTAATGAATACGCTTGTGCTCTTTCTGCCGAGCTTTGTTTATTTTCTTTTGCTTTAAGGTTTGTTCATTTAATAAATCTTAGGTTGACTTATGCTTTAGCTGGCATTCGTGCTTTGAACATTTTCTAAGTTATATTGGACTTAGTGATTGCCTATGTATCTAGCTAAATTTCTTTATTAAAACTATAAAGACAAATCTCATGAATATGCTCGGATTGGCAAGATAGCAGGCGAGCGAACAAAGAAAATTAGAGAAAAAAATCATTGCTGAAACTGGATATTTTTATTTATTCATCATAAACACAAGCTCGGAAGGTGATACTGCGGATGAGTTAAAAGTTCTTAAAAGGAGACAAACTTAAGTGGCGACAATACCGAAAATACTTAAAAAATAAAATAATATTGGCGATGATGCCAGACTATTGATAGTAACGCTTGAGATTTGAAATATTCCATAAGTGCGGTAGCATCTTGCTAGAGAGATCTTTGAGCCTGTGTGCACTTCTATTGATGACCTCATGAACTAAATAAGGCCCATCCCAATTTGGGCTTAACTTGTCCACTTCTGTAGTGGTCTGAGCTGAAATGACCTTTTTGAGGACCAGCATCTCTACTTGAAATTTTCTTGGCTTTACTTTTTGGTCATGGTACGTAACTATACGCTGCTTGTATGCTGCCAACTGGATTTGGACGAGCTCTCTTTGCTTATCTAGCCGATCTAAGTGATAAAGGAGGTTTGCTTCATTTTTCTCATTGTATTGGGAAGTCCAAGTTGGGATTCCTATTTTACATGTAATGACTGCTTCCATGTCATATGTAAGAGAGAACAGTGTTACCCTAATTGCTGCTCTTGGAAAAGTTCGGTAGGCCCATAACACGTTGTTAAACTCGTCCATCTAGAGCCCCTTGACCTCATCTAATCGTTTCTTCAGATCCGACAAGATAGTCCGGTTGGTTACCTCAGTTATGCCATTAGATTGAGGTGGTAGACCGAAGTAAAGCACAGCTGGATATTTAGTTCCACACTGATTAGCCTTAGAAGCCAAATGATTGCCATCGAGCTCCTTTAAATCCCATTTGTTCTAGACTATTTTCCTCTATCAAATCAGGGTTCATTGTTCCTCCTTGGATAGCCATATATCATTGTCATTGTGATTAACGTATTGACCCCAAGTGGTCAGAAAGGGCCATAAATGGGCCACATTTGAAGGGCAAATAGCGTGCACCATGCGTTGGGGGTGGAGTTGACTAATTGTCAATCCATAAAAGTTTAAAACGTCGACCTCAAATTTGATGAGATGGAGACAGACACCGATCTCAATATCGGCCTCATAGATCATAATTTTATATTTGCCACAAAAGGTGATGTCGACCCTTTGGGCAGAACTTGTGAATCTATTAAGCTTAAAAAACATAAATAAAAGTGTATTGCAATAGTGGTATTCAGTTTTGAAACATAATATTTTAAAATCTTTATTGGCTTATTTTAGAAATTATCATATTGATATATAACTGTGATAATTTATATATGAAATTTTCTTCTTATAAATTCACAAGTTGAATGGCATTTTAAGTGATAAATTAAATTTAAAGGACTCTTTTATTTTTTTTTAAATCAATGGCCTCCTAATATAAGTATCTTTTATAGATAATTTGAATAATTAAATTTAATTTTTCAGTAAATATTGTATATCTTACACTCTTAAGTAGATGTGACAAATGGGCGGATTGGATCATAAATTGACCAATGTCCGAATAGATTTAATGCATGTTGGTTCATTTATCATTGGTTTATCCATTCTTATTTTATTTTTCTACCAAAAATATTCCAAAAATTCTTAAATATTTTAATTAAGATGTTTTTAAAATTTTGAGTTAATCAGAGTTATTTTCGATAGGTTTCACGGCATCAAAATATTTTCGGACAATCCGAAAATCCTAAATCTAAAAAGTTTCTAAAATTTTATTTTTCACTTCTGAAAATTAATATTCATTATTCTAAAATGTTCAATGAATCAGAATAATTTTTGAAAGTCTGTGAAATATTTTCAAACTGGTCAAAATTAGTTTGATCCATTTTCGGTCCCATGATTTATTTTTATTTTTAACTTTTAGAGAATTATTTGATCTTAATTTCAGCTCAAATTATATTACCAGACTCATCACGAATTGAACTTTCTAATGGTAATATAAAATTTTTCTAGATCTCAGTGGGTTCAGGATGATATTATTTACTCTCGATATCACTATTCACCATCAAAAACTACTATTTATACCGGTAGTGGTTTAAGGACATTACAAGCGGTAAGAGTAAAAGGAACAGACTATTTTGAGAGAGAAAAAATAGGGAGATAACTAGACTGAATGAAAAGGGAGGTCCATTGGTCACTTTGCACCAAATCCATTGAATTAAGGAATTAGATGGATTATTATTGAATTAACCAAATGGATATTTTTATAAATTTAATTGGATTTAGATCATTTTTTTGAATAAATTTAAACGTAAATTTGAATTTAAATTAATTTTGTTAGATTTACTCTTAATTAATAAACGAGCGTTAATTCAATGCGCTATTCACTGAATCGTCTCTTACAGTTAACTACCACTAATGATAATTAACTATAAACTCAATTATATAAGATAAGAGCTAAAAATCAAAATGATGGAAAGATACAGGTCATCTGATGACTCATGAGACATAGATTGCAATTATATAATTAATTTACTATGTTACATTCAGCGCTGACGAGTATTGGGTCCCACACTGATCTGATTAGTGATGATTAAAAAACAGTAAAAAAAATTAAAAATGCTAACCTACTCATTCCATGTGGATGGGCCCCCACTGAACGTGACTCAAGCTTCTGCACAGATAGCAACCGACGTGGCAAAGAAGATCACGCAAAGATATTTTGGGTAATTCTGAGGTGAAATTGATACGTGTTCGGTTGTGATGGGGCTGCTGATTTTGATGGTTGGACCCCACCATCTTCTTCAGCCACTGGTTTTTGTTGCTTAATTTATTTTGGTTTTTGCTAATTTTTAGTGTGCGACTAAACTAATTAATATATATAGTTAATTGAGATTTGTTTATAATTTGCTTTATTATATTATAATACTCTACTTATAGAGCTTTTCTTTCGTACAAAATTTCTATTAAGGGACTTTTTTTATTTTTTATTTTATCTAATTAAGATTTGATTATATCAAAGTGATAGATTACTTATAATTAATTAAAATTAAAAATATATACATTAGGCAATTTTTCAAATATATACCTCAACTTAGTCTTATCAAATAAATATATATGGAATATTATGTTAATCAACGGGAAAAAATGCATTATATATTAAGACAAATGGTTGGTTGCACGTTGCGAATTTGGGCATCTTTTAAGCTCATAATTCGACCATGACGTACAATTGATAAGTGCAACGCTGATTTAGTTTTCCATTTGGTGGAATCTGCTTTCCCATGTCTAATACTATTTTTCACATTATCTGAAGCTAGTTTTTAGAGCATATTTATGTACTGTATGTAAAAGTGTGAATGAGAAGAAGATATACGCAAAACAATTAAAATTACTATTAATTTTTTCAAATATTATTTATTTTGAAAATATTATGGATTAATTCGTAATTATTTCTAACTAATTGTCTAGCCACACTTGTGCAATTGCCAAAAAAATATATTGATGATTATATTGTAAAGTATAATGTTATTGAAAGGAAATCATAATATTTAAAATCCTCAAATATTAGAATATAAGATTAAAATAAAATTAACAAAATCTTGTAATATTACAATTAGAGGAACGAGATAATAGAAATGAATTTAAGTGTGATAAAGTATAAAAATGTATATAAGATAAGCAAGAACAAGTAAAGCCAGTAGAGGCAGTATATAACATGCATGAATAATAAATGATGAACTATCCGATCGCAAGAATAATAAATGATGAAAAACATGCAAGAATGAATCACTATGAAAGTCCTAAAAAAAGCGTGGCAACGTCTTCCAGAGTGAACATGTATCATGGGTGATGCGAAGAGTAAATGTGTGTACTTATAGAGTCTAATATATATAATCGACTCTTTTTTTTTTTAATTTATAATCATTAAGTCACCGCATTTTTATTTCATTATTTTATAATTATTTTTAAACTATCTCTAAAATTATGATAACACATTTATTAAAATTTCGATTATATTATATAAAAAATCTCAAGGTGATCTTTGAAAATAGACATCCATCTTAATAAAATAAATAGTGATAATAATCTATAAAAAAAACTAACTATTTTGCATAATTACGAGAAAAAAGAACCAAAAAGCAATTAATGAAAAAAATAATTAATTTTCTTAAAGTAGAGAATCTCGGGACAATTTTATAAATAATGTTTTTGGAGAAATTATTTGGGTTTTTGGTGTGTTTTTCAAACTATTTGAATTTTTGGGATATTTTTTCATTTCCGTTGGGAATATCAGCGAAAATGACAGGGATGGAGCCCACGGTATGAATTTTGATATCTCTCATTTCCGCTAAAAATATCAGCAAAAATGGTAGATGTGGCCCACGGCGAAATTTAATTAAATTAATCATCCCAAAAATAATAAAAAAATAAAACATTCGTCTAGATAAAAGAATATGTAAAATTAGAACACAAATCATAGATGCTGGATTTACCCAACTTAATCTTTATCCATATTTCTAATCAAATAAAATCTAACAAAATTAATATTACTAAAATTTAAAAAATAATAGTGAATTAGATTAATTAATCTGATTAATCAATTATTTTTTTCAATTATCAATTTTTTATTTAAGTAAATAAAATATTTTTATTGATATTTTAACTATATGTCAACGGTCAAACTTGCTTCATATATATTTTTTTTAATCTCTTATTTTTTTTAGTCAGTAATCTCGTAAAATTAGAATAATTATTTCCTTGATTCAAGATATAGGTTGACTATTTTTTAAAATCAAGTTCTAATTGTATTAATAGATAAAAAAAAACTCATCAATTGCAACCCCCAAATTGATAAATTGAAAAAAAGTAATTGATTAATCAGATTAATTAATCTAATTTACTGTTATTTTTTAAATTTTAGTGATATTAATTTTGTTAATTTTATTTGATTAGAAATATGGATGAAGATTAAGTTGGGCAAACTCAGTATTTGTGGTTTGTATTCTAATTTTACGTATTCTTTTCTCTAGACGGGAAAAGATTAAGACCAGATCATAAAAATTGAGACATATTTTATTTTTTTATTATTTTTGGGATGATTAATTTAATTAAATTCCTCCGTGGACCCTATCTATTATTTCTACTTACATTTCCAGCGAAAATGAGAGACACCAAAATTCATGTCGTGAGCCCCACCCCTGCCATTTCCGCTGACATTCCCAGCGAAAATGAAAAAATGCCCCAAAAATCCAAATAGTTTGAAAGACACACACCAAAAACCCAAATAATTTCCCCAAAAATATTATTTGTAAAATTGTCCCGAGAATCTCTCTCCAAAAGTTCCTATTGTATCATATATATAGATTATATCTGAAAATTATACATTGTTCGATCTTAGATAACAATAATAATAAATCTCGATAGCAATAATATTAATAATCATAATTTTAACACTAGTTATGTTATATATATGGTTCTAATTATTTGTACAATATTTAATGTATACATATTAAATTCGGTATAACTGTATATAATATGAGGCAAATAATAGAATCTCTTAAAATTTTGAATGTAAACTCTTCGCAATTGTGCATTAATAATCATTATAAAGAAACTGTTTGGTTTAGTTTTCGGAATTTATATATAGTACCTCCTTCCATATAGATAACACTACAGAAAACGACTTCTTAAAGTCCAGAAATCGGTTGCTAAATGTGTAAAACGCTCGTTAATGGAACTTAATTTAATGTCCATCACTTCTTTTGGGACGGAGATTTTCCGTTTAAAAATAGATTCCATCGCTAAAAACATACCATTTTTGCCATCCATCTCCATCCATCCGTGGTTTGAGTTTGCTAAATATATGCTTTTTTTTAGGATATATTTTGGAAATATGGTGCTTTTTAAAAGAATTTGGAAAATAGAGGATACAGTAAATATATTTCTAATTTTGGATACTAAAAATCGACAGAGATATATGACTGTATATGATATAGTGGATTCCAAATATTTGACAGATTGGGGTGCTTGAAACAGATAAAATATTGTGTCAGTATTCGATGAGTAGACCCCTTGGACTGCTAGAAATCGGCATATTTGTGCGCCGATATTTGACAGGTCATCATCGACCATCTGCTTCTTCTTTTGGGCTTTGATGGTGATAGGAAATTTAACATAGATTGAAAGATTAAACTGTTCATTAACACCATCTCTTTAAGCAACCGAACCAAATAGCAATCTTGATCTTTAAAACTGAATGATTCTTGAATTCTTGTTTCCATTTATTTTAATGCCGATTTGAACTTTTTAGCATCCTTGTTCATCTTCTTCCTCAAATAAATATAATTTTCTATACAAATTACAATGCTTGAATTCCCTTTTCTCATTCGAAACGTAGATTGAAGAGTTTGAATTTACTCCTTAAACTGCAACAAAACATTTTTCCAATGTTTTGAAACTCAGTTTGAGTCGGCTAGTCGAACTGGTTGTACCGAGATTAAGTAAGAAAATTGAATTGAATCAACATAAAAATCGAAATAAATAAAAATTCAGATTAAAAAATCTTGGGTTGAACCGGGATTCGGTAACTTTAAAACTGTGCATTTTGTATAAAAAAAAAAAAGCCCTAAATCAGAAAATGCGTAACTTCCCTTTCTGCTTCCATTTAATTTCACGCAGATGCTTTCTTTCCTCCTTCAATTCTTGTTCGTTATTCAGGCTCAAAGTCCTCTTTATCAAAGTATCTTATCCACCACCAATGTTTCTTCCAAACTCTTTCATTCATCTCATCAATGGGGACTTCCTTAGTTTCAGGCAAGATAAAAATGAAAGGCCCATCACGACGATCCAGGCAGCGAAGAAGAAGAAGAAGATGGCAGATCGCATATGGCAGAGCATGGTTAAGAAAGCTTGAGCGATTATGAATGTGCAAAACATGTTCATGCTCACTGCAAAAAAAGAAACATTCACTTCTTGTTTGTACAAAGGAAAATTTCACTTGGAATTAGCTATCCTGAAGGATCCCATGACCAGGCAAATCCGGCGACGAATACACAGATCAAGATTAGGACAGTCTGAGCTTAATTCTTTGACATTATGTATGCTGAATTTAATTGATTTGCAAGAATTCCTCTCATTACAGACTGCAATTGAAAAAAATGTGAATGGCGACTCTGTTTCAAGCAATTCTAAAAAAAAAAAATTGTGAATGGCGACACTAAATTATAATGGTGACTTTGTTTTCAAGGATTGAGTTAATAAAATATTGCAATTAACTAGCTGTAAATATGAAAATTGGTTTTAGTTGGATTTTTCTTGATTAAATTGATTTCGTGAATGAACTGGTGCTTTCATACAGGCTTTTTTGCCAGAATTTCATTTATATTTAACACAAGACAAATTAATTGATAATATATTTATGATTAGCAAGCAGGAATGAAATTCTGGAAATTATTAATTCATTAACCTAAAAATGATAATGAATTTTTTTATAGATGAGTTACTCATCACTTGTTGAATCTGGAATTTTGGATGAGCTTGGCTTTTTTTTCAGTATTGAAATTGATTTTTATTAATGCTTTTCTTTTGAAGTAAAGATAGATATTAATATTGAGTTTATGCTGTAAGCATTTGAGATGATAATTTCATCTAAAATTGGTAGAGAACATGATAATTAAGTAATTTAGTAAAAATTTAATTTTGTTTTCCTTTTGTTTATAGGAAATTATTTGGCTTATGTTTTCAGTATTATGTTCTTGGTTCACTGTTCACAATAGGAGGTCTTTAATTTTATATAAATAATTATATCATAAAAATAAAAATTCCAAACTAATTGACCCATACTAGTTTATAAGCCGAATCGACATTCGAACTGAGTTTCAAAACAGAAAACACTGAATTTTTCATTACAGAAATGGAAGAGAACGAGCAAAAGGGGCCGTCCTCTTCAATCTTCCCCTCCAAAAGCTGAAAAGTCTCATTCTGATGTCTCAGTATTGAATAAATTCTTTTTCTTTTCAATAGAAAACAGGGAGCTAAGCTATGGTTTCCAACTTTCCTCACTAAAATCCAAAAAGTCCAAACCAACCAAACCGATCCCCACTTTTCTCTCCCTTATAATCTCTGATCCGAGAGAAATCTGTTTATATAAAAAATAATTAAAGTTTATAATTTTATGAATTACTTTATTTATATTTTTTTATTAGTCACTTTTATTATTTTTATTAAAATTAAAAAATAATAAATAAATTTAAATTTAATATTAAATTACGTTATTAAGATTAAATTATTAAATTTAATTAATTCTGATTTTATTGAGAATGAAAAATAAATTAAAAAAACAAATTAAATTATATTAAAAGTCTAAAAGTAACAGATAAATAAAATTTAAATTTTATTAAAAAACGACAGATAAAAAAACAGAGGGAGTATAAGCTAATTAAATTGAATTATAATTAATTACTTTATTATTAGTATAAAATCCATATATATAATTTGAAAAATAAAAGTTCATACAGTAAAATAGACTGCCAAAAAGTATTTATAAAGTATTGAAAAAAAAGTTGAGAGAGGAAAGTTGGTGGATAATGGTATATTTTGGCTTATAAAAAAAATGAAACAATCCTCAAAGATAATTAAGTTAATAAACTTTTTTTTTTTCTCCAACAATAAGACCCTATTTGGTTTTCCATGATGTAGAGAATTTCCCAAATTCCAGCATCTTCCATTTCATTTATTTCTCTCTTTAAATCAACGTATGGATGATTTTCTTTTTTTACCATATATTTCTTTGTTCTGTTCTTGTTTTTATTTTATTTTTTTCGTTTTTCTTTTCAACGCCCAAAATTTGAATATTTAATTTTAAAAAACTTGTTCATGGATTTAATTTTATTATTATTTTCAAGTATTTATGTAGAGTGTTATTGATACAAGGTTCGTAATATGTTTGCTTACAATATTATTCCATTGACGTTTGGCTTTACAAGGTTGTTCTTAAAACTCAGTTAAGCCCACGATTTAATTTTTTGGGTGAATAAAGAAAAAAACAAAGATATTTTAGTAAAATTTTTATTTTAATGGAGTCTCAATATTTTAACAAACATATTAAAAGAAAAAATATATATTTTTCAGTTTATTTAAAAAAAAATTTAACAAACAACTAGAAAGAATATTTTTTAATTTTATTTCAATCATTTCGTAGTTTGATTTAAAAAATATTTTAATTTTATTTTAAAATTTATTATTTGAATCTATTTAATAAATATTATATACATCGGAAAAAAAAAAGAAAATGGGTAGATTTTGGCTATTTAGTATTCACCAAAACAGAAATCCTATAAATATCTAATTTGGAGTTTATTGAATTATGATAATTAAAGCATTATGAAGAAAAATGCAATGTTGGGAGAGGGATGGTCTCTTTTTTCCTTAAGATCGGTCCAATAAAATGATAGATGTGAATAAAATAAAAGCATTTTATGTAGAGTGCTTTTGTTTCTTTTTAGTTGTCGGTGTCAGATCTTTGTCATATCTGCTTTCAGTTGCTCCTTCTATGTCCATTCTCAAGGTTGAGATGATTCGGTGTGCAGCGCACCCTCTGCCCCCTCAGTTTGCAATGTGCGGTCACGAATAATCAACATCATTGATATAAAATTTATGAGCACCTATCTTTACGAATATATTTTGCTATTTATTCACCCACCTAATTACTACTTTTATTCCTCCAAATAAAAATAAATTAATTAATTTTTTATTAAATTAGAAAAAGAATTGCTAAATTGATAATTTTTTCATTTAATTTTTCCTTTTCCCTTAAATGTTATTTTTGCTTTACATAACTCAAAAAGCTTGCCAATTGTGGAGAACTGCTCCGGAATTGAGAATTAAATATACAATCCGGCCTATTTAGTTTGATTTTTCGATTATTGATTTAGTTACAAATATGAATTTGATTTATTCAATTAGATTTAATTTTTATAAATCTAAAATCGAAAGAATTGAATTTTTATTATATATATTTTTTTTATATTTATATTTTAATTCATATAAAAAAGATATAATTTAAATTATATAAATTGAAACAATCGATTGAAGCAAATCGAATATAATTGGGTTAATTTGATTCTATTAGTTGAATTTACGAAGTTATGAAAGTTAGATTTTCAAATAAATTCAGCTCTGAATCAAGTGTACTAAAGGCGCAACCCAAAAGCCGCACGTGATCAACCTTGATCTAAGAAATCAGTACAAATGTTTATTCATGTACTCCTATCGATGAGAGTCTGGAGAAAACATGACGTAATTAATAGTTAATAATGAATTACTTATATATTATCTTATCCTAAATAGGAAATAGAAAATTTGCTGTGATCATCAAATATAAAATTTTCTGTTTTCAATTGATTTTACAATTTATTATTTATTTAAATGTTGAAGCAATGGCAATTCATTGTGTAATGTTGGTAATAATCATGTAGTAGAC
This sequence comes from Excoecaria agallocha, assembly GCA_037975025.1. Lineage (NCBI taxonomy): Eukaryota > Viridiplantae > Streptophyta > Magnoliopsida > Malpighiales > Euphorbiaceae > Excoecaria > Excoecaria agallocha. The sequence continues at coordinate 51,120 of JBBPFJ010000602.1, forward strand.
AGAATTCAATTTAAGTTTATTCTAAATAGAGCTTAGTTAATGAAATCCAATATCCCACTTAATCTATTTCAATTATCTTCTATAATAATCACACAAAAATAAACATTAAATTTTAGAACGTATATTTCGGTATTAAATTAGAGGAATTTACATAAAATACCATCTTTTTAACTTTAGTTTTTAAAAATACAATCTCCAATTTAAAAGTTTTAAAATTATCCTTTTTTAATTTTTGGTTTTTAAAAATGTCTCTTTTTTGTTTTATGCCCTAATTAGTTTCTGTAAACTCTCTCTTGCACTAACATGATTCAGATCTCCATATCTTTTTTTTCTGCAAATTATTGTCTCTTGAAACAACACCCCAATTCCGAGTTGATGCCATTGCTGTTTTCGTCTTCGAGCATCGATTATTTTGATGTTGCTGTCTCCCAGGGTATGCTTTTCTTTACTCATCTCTGTCTTTGTTTTGTGTTTATATATCTTTGCTATGATATTGTCACCCTCGTCTTATGTCTTTGCTATGATTTTAAAGGAATGGAAATGGTGGATAAAATGCCAAAAAGAGTTATGCAAGTGTTGAAGAATTGAAGTAATTATCTATGGATGCAACCTTTGGTATTAATGGGGAAAACAGGGGAGGAAGGGGTAGAAGAGGGATTTGCAAGACTGTTTTGGGTCACAAGAAGCTCTAATTCTGCCAATGCATTGTTGGAAATTCTTCATATTTTTTTTAATGAAAGTTTAACTTGATTTTATTTTCTAAGAGATTTTTTTTGTTACTTTTTATTCCCACGATTATTTCATTCGATGGATTGTAAAGCTTTGGATGTAATCATGGTCCATGATTATCAATTAAAATCGGTTTAGTTTGTAACGCTCCAAAAATTCGGATTGATTATAGTTTGTAAAAAGTATCTTTTTGGTACCAATTTGTAAGGATAAATTAATAATTGTTAATTAAAATATATTATGAAAATTAAAATAAAATGATAATAATAACAATAATAACAATAATAATAATAATAATAATAATAATAAAAGGTGAGATTTAACAAAGGAATGTGTGGTTTTAAATTAAGGAGGAAAAAAAAAGAAGAGAGAATCGTGGAAGCAGAATCGGGAAGGGGAGGCGGTGCTGCCGTCGCCTGGTTTGGCCGTCGCTGCTCGACGCCGGCGAAGGGGCGCAGATCGTCGCCGTCGCCACCGTCTTTCAGTCCTCCGCTAAAGTCGCCGTTCTCCGATGGTTCCATTCCTTTCGATTTGTTCACCATCACCTTAGCTCAAGCTCTCTTTTTTTCTCCTTCTTTCTGGCGATCTTGTTGGCGATTGAGGAGACTGATAGCACTGGTGGGATCACGAGGCTGAGGTAACTCCTCTGGTTGCTACCGCTCCTCCCCACTCGCCGAAAGCAGGGAGATCGGCGATGGTAAAAGAGGGATGTTTAGGCTTCGATTATGTTGAACAACGACAGTTTTTGGGCGTGTGAGCATCGCCTGGAAGTTGCTGGTGGCTTGATCTACTAGTGGACGGCTTTGGTTTCTTTTCGGCGAGTCTCTGGTGACCGGTCCGACGAGAACAAAAATATGCAGATTTGAAGCCATTTTCACTTATAGGTATGGGAACTATGTTAAAAGTTTAATTTCATGTATAAGATTGAAGCAAGATTTGGTTAAGTTTTCTGAGATTATGGTAGAATAGGATATCTGTTCTTGCATGCAAGCCATTAAGATGATGTTGAGAGATAGCAGATTTAATACAGTAAATTTAAAATGGGAATTGTAGGTGATTGATGTTTAAATCATGAGATTGGGTGAGTTTGTTGCTCTGTTATAGGAATGGTTCATTTTTTTTAATTAGAATTATATTAAATGATAGATTCAGGAGATTAATTATATTTGAAATTAAAAGTCTATTTCATGTAAGTGTGATAAAATATAAGATTTATGTCTAATTTGGAATTTCTTGTAATATTAAACACAAGAATGAGTTAATTTTTGTTTTAAGAGTATAGTGAAAGTCACTTGACTTTGCATGTCTGTTCTTAGTTGTTTTAGTTTTAAATAGTACAGTTATCTTCTGGTAATTATGGAATGATTTATTTTGGAGTTAAACATGCAACTTTGAATATTCATTGTAGTTGATTTCAAGAAGTGTATTTAAAATTCTTCCAATATTTTATTAGCGTGCAACTTCCAACCCTCTGCAGTTTTTTATTACAAGCTAACCTTTTTAACTTAAGCCTGGTGTGTCCAACATATCATAAAACCTTGATTTCTTTGTGTTTCTTGCTAAAATATTAAAATTTTAGAATACTTAATTTTAATTCAATGAGGTCAAACTTGTAGGTTCAATAACAAATCAAGTCAAGCTTGAGTACCACAATATAAAGTTTTATATTACGATTCTATTTCTGGTCAAAACAAATCCCTTTTGGACAAAACTAATGGTTTGAATTGATTAGCAAGTGTAATTTTTCCCTCAATTAAGAATTTGAATTCTAAGGTTCTCTTGAAACCAAGTATTTTCTATTGTCCTAAATCATAATCACCCAATTGTAGCCCTAATTATTGAGATTTACTTGCCCTGGACACTTATGCTATGTCTAAAAAGGTAGCTTTGGAGTTGCAATTGGAACAAACATAAGTCTAAAAGAGCCTAGTTGGTAATGGAATTATTTTTGTTTAAAAAAAACAAAGTAACTGTTTAACTTATAACAATATAATTCTGGAGTAAATTAGCAATATGATATAATTGAAAATATTAGTGATTATAAGCCTATTGTTTAGTTAGTAAGGAGATTTCAAGGTAAAAGTTTGAAAAGTACAGTGTCCACGGGTGTTTGTTGTCGGTTTATGCCTTATTTAAAAACAAAGTAATAAATAGTTTAGCCAAAGTATCAATTTTATTAAGATTCTTCTTAAAAAAGTTCAACTTGACATATGATGACATAATGATATATGGATTTACTCTATGATTATATGGTTTGATAAAAATTATAATATAGTAATATGTCTTTGTTATAATAATAAGAATTTATATCAATAATCATTGTTGCTGTCATTGCATAACTTCTAACTTAGTAAAAGAAAGGTGACTAGGTTATGATGGTTAAGGTCTTAATAAATTAGTTACATGTACAGTATTTGATCAGGTCAAAAGGAAAAAGAGGTTACTCTTTGGAGATAATTAAAGTTAACTAAAGTTTTATTCTCATTTCTTACTTACAAGTATTGGGATATGGAGTATTTAACTTCATATATGCTACTATTTTTTATGTTGCATTTTTATTAAGGTATTAAACAAAGAAGTTATTTGACATGCAAGGGATCATGATAAAGTATGTAGAGGATTATTTGGGATCTAATAAACGATAGTTGAAAATTATAATGTCATAATACAAAGTAAGTGAAAATGTAAGTAGTATAATAACAAGCTATTAGTATAAATGTGACAAATTTACCTCTTTTGATACATTCTTGTCTGGTACTTGAATAATCATTATGAGCATCATTATACTAAATGGAGTGGATATAGTGCCACATTTATGCTTTTATAATAGTATGAGAAATTAATGTTAAAAATGTTATGCTTTTACACATGGTTGTCTTAGTATATGACTACTTAAGATTATATAGTCACATATATAAGCATGATATTAAATTTATATACACATATAGACATCTCTATTAAGGGTAATGCATTGAATACATGTATCGAATATAGTATGTCTGATGATTAAATTAAGTACAGTAGAGCATAAGAGATGGTTATGATGAACCATATAGGTACATCCTTCTGTAGTAATTATATGTTTATATGTTGATTCACGCATTAATGGTTTAAATAATTGTATATGAATTCATTCTTATGAACATAAAATAGTTAGGTATGAAATATCATGATTAGTACAAGTATTGTCAATACATGGCTATTAGAATGTTTAAAATAATTTGAAAGAATCTATATAACATAGATTCCTTTGATGACTGAAGAGTAGTTTAAAGATAATTTGCTGAATTATTATGAAATAATTCATGACATAAGTGAAAGATGGTTCACAAATTGTACTAAAATATTGAAGATTCTGAATACCTATATTTTCTGGATTGAAAAGGAATTGAAATGATGAGAAATTTGATAAATATTTTGAAAGTAAGTGAAATTTGTGTTCTTAGAAAATAGTCTGGCAGTAAAAACTAGCTCAGGATATAATTGATTGGCCATAGGGATATTTGTACCGCGGTGCAAGTTATGGCGACTTACTTTGCTATGGTAGGATCATTGATCTCCATAGTAATTATCTGTATCTATTATCTATATATGTTATCTGTTCTGTGGAGAAATGGTCCATTGGGGTCATTTCTCAGTCTGTTGTGGTCCTGTGGGGTCCACATCCCGTATATCCAGTCTGAGTATTTCTGTCGGTACTGTACTAGGGGCATTAATATGAAAATAAGTGAAAAAGTGTAAAAGATAAGAAATATTATAGTTCAGAACTAATTTGCATAAGAATTATCCTCTTATATATGTACAACAACTGGATAATAAATTGAAAGTTATAATATTGATGAGCATGTGATTCTTTAAATCTATATAAGCATTATGTATCTATATATACATAGGTATGTATACCACTCTGTTATCGATCAAGTACATAATATATGGCATACTATGGTGTTAAGTAATATATTGTTCACCTTGTTAAGATTATTTTAATGATTACATGAAAGTGAATTTTGAATGCATATTATGTTTTAAATGATGTATATGTATGAAAGAATTATGTCAAACGTCTTTTGTGGTAACAATTAATGATGCATTGTTTACTGATTTATTAAGTTTTGTTACCTATATGAGTAAGATGTTCTGTCGCTTATGCTTGTGATTTATTGCTGAATATAAAAGCTGGGATCTAAGGTAATTAAAGGTATCAACTAGGAATATTATTGACTTTGTACTTGTGTAATTGATGTTACGTGTTCAAAAGATTATCTTTAGATTATATTGTTCCTCACTAAGCTTTATAGCTTAGCATGGATTTTGTTATCCGTGTAGGTAACAGGATAGGCTTATTTCTGGTTAGGCAGCTGCTATAGCTCAACCATCAGAAGAGGGGATCTAGTGGGGCCAGATCACCTTTGAGATCTACAGATGTAGCAAAGCGATTTAAATGTAAATTGTTCTTTATTCTGGAGTATTATAGTGGTTTAAGAGTGTAATATGTAATATTGATTTATCTTAGGAAATGTGGTTAATAATGAGAATGGATGTATGAGATGTATGTTGAAATTATTTTTGTATTGTGGTGCCCCTGAAGGGCTAACAAAATTATCTGATTTTCAGGTGGATTAGATAAGTTTTTAGATGTTATATTGCCGGATTTTTATTTGGTAATTAATCACTTGGACAATTATAGTTTTATCGGCTTACTTAAGTTATAAGTATTTCTTTTTGGACAAGCCTAGAGTTGATGGAATAGTTAAGATTCAAAAAAAAATTCTGGCTTATCTCTTGTTTCAATTAGACAGTTCAGTAAGGGTGTTACATAGTTTCTCTTAACATCTCCTTTTTTGTTTCGCTATCTCCATCAACTAGATTTAAATTCTCCATTGTTTATGTTTTTCAACTTTGAGAGTGCGATTATCTTGCTTGAATCATTTTGCTCATATTGCATTTTCTTTAATCTTACCATTTGGTTGCTTGATAGAGGATCCGATACCCAGTTCGATCCAAATTAGGAGGTTTCCATGGCCGTAAATGCATACATCACACTGAATCGGCATTGTAAATAGTTTACAGATGAATACACGAGAGGTTGCATTGATTCTATGAATTATTATTGTCACTAAAATGAGTTTCTCTTACCGAGACACATTTTACATATTAGTTGATAATTTTCTTCAAATGAGTTTCTAATTTTTATCATACCGTTCTTGAGATATTTTTTTTAGCAATTATAGATGAGAACAATCGTTGCATTTGGTTGCTAATTTTCTAATTTAACTGTATTGCATGTTATGTCCACTTTATTTAGTTAGTATGTGGCACTTTATTTATCATCATGGAGCATCTTATTTAGATATTATATATATTACGTTGAGATGTGAAGTCGGTTAATGTTATTAAAGTTTGTTATGAGCATGCTAGGGATTTGTGGATGAACATAATGAACCCAGGTGTCATTACTTCTCTTTCTTTCAACTCTTTCCAAAGCAGTAGCTCAACAAAGAATGCAAACCAATATGAAAATAATCTATAGCAAAGGATTGGTTAAGGATGTTGGTATTCAATCTTTCAGCTATGCAGAACTAGAGGAAGCAACTGATGGATTCAAGGAAGAAATTAGGAGAGGATCATTCGAAACATTTTATAAGGGGCTAATACAAAGCAGTTAGAAAGTTATAGCTGTAAAGAAGTTGGACACCATTTTAAAGGAAGGGGAAAAAGAATTTCAGACAGAAATAAATGTAATTGGGAAAACACATCATAAGAATTTGGTACGACTAATTGGTTACCGTAATGAAGGTCATCATAGGCTTTTGGTGTACTAGTTCATGAGCAATGGTTCTCTTACTAAGGTATTATTTTCTCCTGAAAGAAGACCCTGCTTCAATAAAAGAGTTGAAATCGCTCGAAACATAGCAAAGGAACAAAGGGATATGTTACATCGGAATGACATAGGAATATATCAGTAACAATCAAAGTAGATGTTTATAGTTTTGGGTTTGTGCTGTTGGAGATCGCATGTTGTCAAAAGAATGTAAAGAATGATAGTGTACCAAATGATGAATGGATCCTTACAGAATGGGTATATGATTATTTCATGAGTGGAGAAATACAAAAAATAATTGGGGAAGAAGACATGGACAGGAGACAAATGGAAAGAATGATTAAGGTGGGGCTTTGGTGTACACTTGATGAACCTTCACTTCGCCCTTGAATGAAAGAATGTAATAAATATATATATTTCCCATTTTGTTGGTGATTTCTCTACCCATTGATTTGTTGTGCCGTTGAGATGGGTCAAAAGCAAATTCTTTTGTACCATTGAGATGTAAATCATTATTTTTTTTGCATCATTATTTTTGTTATAAACAAAGCAAATGTGGTCCATTTTGTTGGCCAATATCCTTTAGATGATAGAGTTAGTCTTACAGCATAAATACAAAGTTTAAATAAAGTGAGCTGGTAAAAACAAAAATAAGAATTCAAGGAAAGGTTATTATAAATTGTTTAAAAGGTTAATTAAAATAATTCTCTAAATATATGGCAAGTGATCTATAAAAAATAGAAAAAATTCAATGCTTAGATCATCATCCAAAAAACCAATATTTAACATTTAATTTAATATTTCTCCATTTCCAAAATTCAATATGCTCACATAATCAATCATTTCGAAAACAATTCCTCGCTATTCTAAAAGTGGTTTGTCTTATAATGATGAAAAATTTGTTGTTGATATTTGGATTTCAATTATTGATATGAATTTATACTATTATTAGAGTTTCAATATAAAAAACAAAAAGATATAATAAAATTCAAATTCCAAATTTTAATAGAAAATACTTTACCATTGTTTTACTGAATCTGTGAACAATAATAAACAGAGTCTTGTTGGGGGAGGTTGATAGGTAGGAAAAATCAAGATTGCTATGATTAAGGCCAACAACATCAGCATTAACATTTATTATCCATATGAACAAATTAACAACTAGTATACCAAAATCTAGAAGATAATTTTAATTTTGGATTTTGGTATACCGAAAGGTATATCTGGTATACCAAAATCCTGAAAATAATTTTAATTTTGAATTTTGGTATACCCGATGATATACCTGGTATACCACTGATATATCAAAATTCATAATACAATTTCAATTTTGATATACCCGACGGTATACCTGGTATACCAAAATCCAGAAGATAATTTCAATTCTAAATTTTGGTATACTCGATGGTATACCTGGTATACCACCAATATACCAAAATCCAGAAGATAATTTTAATTCTAGATTTTGGTATACTTAGTATACAAAAATTCAAAAGATAATTTTAATTCTGAATTTTGATATATTCAACGGTATACCAAAATTCAGAAAATAATTTCAATTCTAAATTTTGGTATACCCGACGGTATACCTAATATACCACCGAGTATACCAAAATCTAGAATTAAAATCCTTATATTTTAATATATTGTCTGATATACTAGGTATACCAGGTATACCATCGGGTAAAAAATTAAAATTATATTATGCATTTGAAAATATTAAATTGAATATTAATAGACATTTTTTAACTATTAATTAAAACAAAAAAGTGGATTATAATTTATGATAAATGAATAAAAAAAGAGGACTTTTATGTTTTTTAGAATGTTATATATTTACCTTTTGTGTAAAATAACAATAATGTCTAACTGATGGTATACATAATATACCAATTATGTATTTAAAAAAAGAAAAAATATCCTTTATTTTGCAGCATTTTTGCAGGTCTTCTGATTATGTTCAAACTCTTTACATTTTTCGCACCTCACTTTCACTTTAGATTCCCAGCCTGATTTGATTCTTATTTTTTTAGGTTTTCTTGCTTTAACTCTTCCAATCAGTGGTAAGATAAATTCTTCATCAACTTCAGTAAGTATTTTTCAAATTTTCTTTTCAGGAATTGGGTTAGCTGTGAATAGTACTTTTTTGATAATGAATAGTATTTCTAGGTTGAAAAGTATCCTCGAAAGTGAAAAATATTTTATTTGACTATCGGAAAATATTAGTCACAAGTAGTTTGGAATTGAAATTTGAAGTAAATTTGAGGTCAAATAGACCTCCAAAAGTCAAAATTACGAAAAATGGAGCAATTAGGATTTTAGGATAATTGTTTGACCAAGATTTGATCGGACCGTTAAAATTAGTTAATAAAGTTTAAAAATTATTAAAAATTAATATAAAAAGTAAAATGTGAAATTAATATGAATTAATGCATAATTTAACGATAAAGTGGTGAATTATTATGAAATAATTCACAAACTGTGTAAAAGAGACTGACTGAAAATTTAATGCATTGAAAAAATATTGAAAAGTGTGAAAAACTAAATAATAAATTGAAATTAAGTGAATTTGTGCCCTTAAAAATAGTAAGATAGTAAAACCTAGCTCAAGATATAATTAGATGGCCATAGAGATATCTGTACCTCGGTGTAAGTCATGATGACTTACTTTGCTATGGTAGGATCTTTGATCTGCATAGTATCTGTCATATGTACTGTCATATGTTCTGTGAGGAATGATCTTTTAGGATTATTTTTCAGTCTTCTATGGTTTTATGGGGTCCACATTCTGTATATTCAGTCTGAGAGTTTCTGCTGAGTCTGTACTAGGGGCATAATGATAATAATATGTTAAAAGTATAAAAAAATAGCTAAAAGTGAGGTTAGAAGTGAAAAATGACAAATGAAAAGAAATAAAAAATTTAGGGAAAAAACAGTAATTTTTTCAAAAAATAGGTTTAATAAGTAAAAATGATAAGAAAATGATTGATAATGGTAAAATGGTAATTTAGTCAACAGACAATCAAAGAAATAAACTTTTGTAAAACTAAGGGACTCAAATGTAATTTTACATGAAAAAATCAAAACAAGACTTAATTGATAAATTGTAAGCATATTAATAGAATAAAAAGAAAAAAATAAGAAAAGAAATGACATTTTAGTAAATAATGAATAAAAAGTGTATTTTTGTAATAAATTGAAAGTAGGACTAAATTGAAAAGTTATGTAAAAGTTTTGATATTAAATGAAAAAAATATGTTTATAGTAGTATAACATGCTTTTGAATGAGAAAAATTGATAAATTTAGCGTAATTTAGCATAATAGAAAATTATGCATGTTAGGAAAATATTATGATTGTTAGTTACCACTGGGCATGTTTAATGCTCAGCACGTAGGATTTACTGCGTTAAGGTACTGATTTGCTGGAGCCTAAGTACACAAAAAAATGAAAGATGCTGAAGGAATATGATGATTATTTTTGTAGTATGTATATATTTATATTATAGTTATTGAGAAGATGATGGTTTGTAATTGTAATTGTATGGTTAATGAAAGTTTGTGAACAATTATTAATAGGGGATGAATTTTATATATGTAAAGTGTGATGGAGAATGTGAATGCTATATATGGATGTTTATAAACTGTTGTGCCTCGGAGAGACTGTGATAATTGTCTATTTTTCAGGGAGCTAGTTAAGAATATAGCCGTTATATTGCAAAATTTTCAAAAAATAAATAATAAAACTGGACAGTTATGGGTCAGCGGCAAATAAAAGTTATGTTTTGATAGGTGAAGTTATTAATCCTAAGAAAAAAGGTGCTTGTTGTGATAAATGTTGGAAAAAAAAATTTTGACCAATTGCATAAGTTGGTAAGACTATTACAGTACGGGTGTTATATGTCCTTCGGATCAAAACTCTGAATTCCTTTAATCAGTATTTTATCTACCGTACTCATTTTTGCTACTTTGATTGAAAAACTTAAACTCTACATAAAAAAAGCATGAAAATCTTAATCAGATAATGGAACTGGGAGAGAAATATCATTGATTTTCTATATGCTAAGGAAAGAAGGAGAAAGAAAAAATACGAAGAAGACGGAAATATTAGATGAAGAGTTTGTATTGAATTTAAAAAGGGATATTTTTAAAAATGGAAGTTTAAAAAAAGGTAATATTAAAAGGGGAGAAAATATTGGGGTATTTTTATTCGGGGGTTCTTTTTCTTTGGGTAGTTTTGTAAAACTCCCGTTAAATTATGCTCAATTTCTTATTGGGTCGTAAAAAATATAAGAAAAATGATAAATGGGCTTGTCTAATATGCAATGGCAAGCACTGTATCGTTCTTATGAAAAGAAGATTATCATTAATTAACACATAATCAATGATCATTCTTCATACGAATGTGTTAAGCATCAAATAAGTATGCATTAAACTCATGGCATGCCCACTTCATATATCACAAAAATAGAATTGTTTTTATATAATATGGTTACTAAACTACCTAAACAACACCATAAGCTCATCAAATAGGGGTGTGCAAAAATCGAACTAATCCGTCCAATTCGATTAATTCGACCCGATGAATTTGGATGGAATTAATATGATCGGTTCGGTTATTGATATTAGGTATTAATCGGGTCGGGTGAAATTCGACTAACCTGAACAATTCAAAATTTTTAATATATAAATAAAAAATTATAATTTCTCTATAATATTAATTAATATATAATATATATTTAATGTAATTTTGAAATTGTTAGTTTGTTGTATTTTTAAAATATTTTTTTGATATTTAATATTATTTATTTATATTAATTTAGAATTTTAATTTAAATATGTAAATATAAAATAAATTCGAATAAATCGGATTAATCGGATCAGATCCGAAAATTTGGAGTTAAATATATAGGGATCCGATATTTATATAGAATAGGACCATATGAAAAAAATACGTAAATTTAAGGTTTCGGATTAACCGGGTTCATCCAAACACCATGGTTATTAAAACCGAATCGGACCGGACGGTCGAACCGTTTTAACCGCGAATTATTGGCTGGTCCGGTTGGTTTAATGGATAAAAACCGGATTGGATAAAAATCGGAAAATACTGTTTCAAACCGCCAAAAACCGGTTGAACCGGGATAAAATCGGGTTAAATGATAAAACCGATTTGATTTTAGAAAAACCAACTTTTTGTCCAAAATATTTATACAATATTATTTTTTCTGAAAAAAAATAAAATAAAATTATAAATACAAAATAATTAAAATTCAAACAATTTAATGAATTTTTTATAAATAAAATAAAATTTTATAATTTATATTTGAAGAATTTCTTTAAAAATTTATAATTTTTTACTATATTTAACTTAAATTTTTATTATAAATATTGAATGATTTGAAAATATAGTCCTATTGTTAATGTTTGATGATAAATATATTTTTCTAAATTATTTTTAATTTTTTTATATAGTAATATTTTCATAATATTTATATAAAACTTAAAAAATAATATATTTTTTAAAAAATAAAAAAAATCCGATTGAACCCCAAAAATTCGGTCGAATTACGAATTTTTAAGCTCTTTAATTCGTTATTCGGTCCGATTTTAATAATATTGTTAAACATGCACACCCCTATGACATCAAATCAACTAAAAAAACATAAATAACACATGAAAAGAAAGATTTGAAAGAGATATAATCAAGGTAGGTGGAGAGCTACTCTAAATTTTGATAAAACTCTTTATATTATATTAATCTCCGACTCCCAAAGCAAAAGGTCTTGTTGGTGGTTGTTATAGAGGAATTATGCTCCTTTTTCCATTTGCAGGAGATGAATTTAAAGAGGTTTAAGTCCCATCATGATCTTATGAGCTCTAACTTGAATAGATTCACCATAATTGGATAAGAGTAATGCCACCTCATTTTGGAGGAATATTTATCCTAAAAAATACAGATGAAGAGGTGTGAGAAATTGAGTTGAAGGCAGTGAATATATATTATATTATATGTATTCAATTTTCATAACTTATTGTTATGGCCATGACACTCTTGTTGTCCTCTGAAATTAAGTATTGAAGCTACAACTTCCCCAAATTCTTAATTGTTATGTGCTTCATTTATTAAAAAAAGATTTGATAACTGTTTCTATTTCAATAGCCTGCTTTATATGTTTGGTTAATTTTGTTTTTAAACAGCAATTGCTACCTGTTAACTATTCAAATAAACTTTGTCAGAATATAGTAATAATTTGCTTAATAAAAAAACAAAATTATTTATTACTATTTATAAAATATTTTTATAAAAAGACGTAAATTTTTTAATTACTATTAATATTTATTATTTATAATTTATCTATATATATTTATTGATTTATATTTTATATTAGCATGTTTGGTTGTTATTTTTTGCACTTATACAAATTTATATTTATTGATTGATATTTTTTCTACACTAAATTCTCCTTTTGAACAATTTATAAATTTCTATATTACAGTATTATTTATTTATTTATTTGTTAATAAAAAATTAAAAAAAAGTAACATTACATTAAAAACAATGATAATTGAATTGATAATTGTATAATATATTGGCAACAAATTTAATGTAAATTTATTTTAATTTAAACACCGATCAACTATCATTTATAATACACTAATTATGATATTCATAAATAAATTGAGGAATGTATAAAATAGAAATAAAAAGTTTTTGCTGACATGAAGTCATAATTTTGAAAATATTAATAGCAAGTGGTAACATTGTGCAGCCATTAAGAATGGCGTGTTGATGTTTGAACTTCGAACGAAATCAGATGAATTGTGCAGAAAAACAGCTACCGCACATGCACACCACTTTTTTTATTCCTGGAAATTAAGCGATAGCTCCTCCCACTCATAAGAATGATCACGAAACCAAGAATTTTTAAATTTTTCTTGTGAGAAAGGGAATGGAAAAAAAATTTCCGTTATAAAATCTGGAGTGAAAATGGGATATTCATCCCGCAAAAAATATATATTTTTAATTTTAAAATATAATATTTTATAAATAATTAAAATTAAAATTAAAATATAACTTAATTTTATAACTATTAAATTTTAAATTATATTTAATTTTAAATTTATAAATAGTTAAAATTTATATTAATTTAAATTATGATTGATTTAAAATTTTTTATTCATTAAATATTATATTTTAATTTTAATTATTTATAAAATATTATATTTTAAAATTAAAAAAAATTTGAGGGATAGGGATCCCCGTAGGACAGGGATGGAGGGTTTTTCTCTCTGTTCTAGAGTCGGAGGCGGGGACGAAAAATTCTCGATCCCGGTGAAACAGTGAATGGAGATGCAATTCGTGGCCCCATTCCGTCCGTGAGCACCCTACCTACTCCTAGGAATGAGCAAAAAAATCGAAAATATGATTAACTGTAAAATCGATTCGAAACCGAATCGATTTTTATAGTTAACTGATCCGATGGACTCGGTTATGATTTTTAATTTTTTTATTTTTGGTTAATGGTTACGGTTTAGGTTTTTAGATATCGATTAACCGTTAATCAACGGTTAACTGGTTCATATATATATATAATTTTTATATCTTCAATTTTTTTCTCTTTCTCTCTAAAATTTACATAAAATAATATTTTAAAATATATTTAAATTATATTTTTATTTTTATACCTTAATTTATATTACGTCATTCTCTTTAATTATATAGTAATATTTATATATAATATACGATTAACTTTTATATATATTATTATTTTTATATTAAATTAAATTTATATTATGTCATTATTTTTAGTTATATAGTAATATTTATATATAGTATCTGATTAACTTTTATATATATTATTTTTTTATCATATATTGGTGTTCATATTTTACTTAATAGCATGTAATTATATTTTCTTATATTTTAAAATTTATATTATAACATTTAATATTATTCAAAATTTTATTTAACTTAAAATCAAACCTATTCTAATTTTCAACAAATATTAAATTTATTTTATAATATCAGTTATTAATTTATATAACATGAATTTTGACTAATAAATTATATTTGTTTCATAATTTTTATATTAAATTACTTTACATATTTTTACACATTTAAAATTAAATTGAATTTTGTCTAATTTTTTTAATAATTTTATGTTATAAATTTTAATAATTAACCAAAAAATATTGATTAATCAAACCGAAAAATCAAAATCGATAAATTAGTTAACCGAATATAACGAACTGATTAATGGTTAATAATTTTAAAAAATCGATATTAATGAACTGATTAATTTTTTTATTAATACATTGATTAACCGATTCATACTCATCCCTGCCTACTTTCTCCTCTATTATTAAGCTGTCGAATGCCTCTTATTTTTTAATTATTATTTATTAAAACAAGACAACATCAATCATCCTTATTTATTAAACAAGACAACATCAATCATCCTCCTAAATAATTCACAATTTCCACGTGTAATCATCTCGAAACATCCTGTTTCTCCCACATGTTCGATCTTTAACATTAACCCACTATAAAAACTCACCCACCTTCCCTTGTCACCCTAGGCCGGAATTTGTACGTATCATCATCTTTGCATATCGAAACACTGCCTTTCTCTCACTAGGAGAAGCATTCATTTTTGAATGCGCTTCTATTGAGCTGAATTTGCTGTGAATTTTTTCATTTTAGATATAGAACTTCCTCCGGCTTTTATTTGGAAGAGCAAGAATTTCAACTGCTCATTATCTAGCTAGTGATCTTACTGGTGAGTTTTTTGGTGGATAATTTATGGCTTTGCTTTCATTCTTTCTTTGAGCTCTCTGTTTATGGGGAGAATGGTTTCTGTTCTTGCTTGATCAGAAATCTTGTTTATAGAAATGGTTTATATTTCTCGCTAATTAGTTCGCTTGAAATCATGCTGCTGCTGCTGATAAGATCTTATGGTCCGTGCTTTAACTGTTGGGTTTATGGTGGAAAATTTGAAGCCTATCATCGGGATTGAAAGACACACCAAACTTTGCTTTGGAGATCTTTAGAACCTTGATCAATTTTGCTTTTATGGCAGCTTAACTTGTGATATATGACTACTGATCAAACAGTACTTTTAACTTTGCTTGAATTTATAATTGGATCAAGAGGCCCATCTTTCCTTCGTTTGGTCTTGGGAAATCTCTGTGGCTTTTCTTGCAGCCAACATTCAATTTCTCCCCAGAAAATACAGAAAATTACAAAATCAAAAAGCAAACTCTCTCTCTTTTTGAAATATACACATATGACCATTTTGAAGCTTTTTGTTATTTTAACCGATATTTTCTTTTTCTCCTCTCTCAATCGTCAGCTTTTCCTTCTTTGCCTTTTAAATCTTTTTAATATATTTTTTTCTTTTTCTTCTGCGATATTGTCTTGACTCTTGATTGCAACCCATCGTTTTCTCCCTATTTATGTTTTCCATCTGTCCATTTTCAATTTTATTTTATTTTATTTTTTAATCTGTCACGAGCAGAAGCTGTGAAATAATCGTGCTAGTGGTCCAACCGCCAAATTAATTTGCCCTCTTCATTTTTGAGTAGCTAATTGCGATTTCTCGATTTTCTACAATTCTCCTGAACTTTTTACTATTAACAAACAAGTCCTTGTGGCCGCAGTCGGCCGGTTCGTGGGTCTGGAAGCATGCAAAAGTGGTGCACGAAACATAACTTGAGCAGCCAAAAAATTTGAACCCAAGTAATTAATCGAAACTCAAATTTACCACTTTGATTTTTTGCTTTGAAATGCCGAATTTTGATTTTATATTAATTTAAAACTATATATATATATATATATATATATAAATTATGTATATATTTTTTAAATTATGTATTTGAACCGAGTGTTTTAGGCATAGTTATTAAAATCGGATCGACCGGTCGAACTGATTTAATTATGAACCGGTAGGTTAGCTGATTGATTCAACTACTGAAAATTGAATTGAACTGAAAAAATTGGATAGAACCGAAAAATTGAAGAACCGGATTTTTTACTAAAAAATGTAACAAATTAATTTTTTTTGAATTTTTTCACCCATCCATATATATATATATATATAAATTAGTATTTTAAATTTTAAGTATATCACTTAATAATTTAATATACTTATTATATTTTTAATTCATATATATATATATTTGAAAAAATTAGTATTTTAAATTCTAAATATATGTCATTTAATAATTTAATATACTTATTATCTATTTGGATCATTTTAATAGTATATTAAATTATTAAATAATATTTTTAGAATTTAAAATACTAATTTTTTCTAAATAAATAAATAATAAAAATTTAAAATATATATATATTAAATTATTATTATTTATTTATTTGAAAAGTTAGTATTTTAAATTTTAAAAATATCATTTAATAATTTAATATATTTATTATCTATTTGAATTTATTGTAATTAAATATAATCATACTCATATATGCAATGTTAATATTTTTTGTGTTTACTTTATTAGTACTTCATCTAAATATGAAATTATTTTCATGATATGATTTTATTTTTATATTTCTAATATATGATATTCAATAATCTATAATTAATCACTTATAATAATAAAATTAAAATTATATTTTATAATTTATTATTAGAATATTTGTGACATATATTTAATATTTAATGAATATTTTTTTAATTTTTATATAATAATATTCAAAAAATTATAATATTTTTAAAATAAAAAAAATTCAATTAAATTCGATTGAATCGATCGAATTATAAATTTTTAATATTATCAGTTTTTTATTTGATCCGATTTTAATAACATTGATTTTGAGGATTCGTTTAAAAGAGTGCGGCAAAAAAATGAATTGTAGGTCTAGTCTTTTTATTTTATTTTTGTCATTTATCGGGTACTTGAGAGAGAAAAATGCTAAGGACTGCAGGAGCACATCAACCACGGTGGTGTATTCGTCCCTGTTTTGTGGAAGTTCTGCGGTGTTTGTGGAAATGGTCCAACAAATTACCCAAATTCTCTAATTTGCTTCCGCAGAAATTACTCTAATGGTTCTCGCATTAGCTTACGCAGAAGAAATCATAGAGCTTTAGGTTAATGTTTTGATAACAAACAATTTTTCATTTGATAAAAGCATCTAACTTTATAAGCTTGCTTCTCAGCTGTGATTACTGGGTTGTCATTTAATTTGTTAATAATGTGTTTTTCAGTTACTCGGTGCTTAACATCAACAATGACGGTCACACCTAATATTTCAATCAATGATGGGAACCTTGCGGTTCATGGGAAGACAATATTAACTGGAGTGCCAGACAATATCATATTGACACCCGGATCGGGTGTTGGTCTCGTTGCCGGTGCTTTCATTGGTGCCACTACTTCCCACAGCAAAAGTCTCCATGTCTTTCCTGTGGGCGTTTTAGAGTAAGTTTCAGCCCCTTCTTTTGATTCTTTATTATTTTCATGTGACCATGGATTTCATCCTTTGCGCTCCTGTTGAAATACAAAATTGATGTTAGTATTGCTGTTCTACTTTTTTGGATACAACAGGAAAGTCTATTGATCAATCAAATTCGTTACAAATCAGATGATGAATGGATCATGAGTAGTAGCCATAAGTCACTCAATCCACCTTATTTTGTTAAGCTGGCAGTATTTATCTCTTGAATATATTGTGTTTGTTGAACATGTGACCCAACGTCTATATGTTTTTTGGGCCCTTGGAAATGTCAGTTAAAAGATTTTGTGTGCAAACAAGTTTGAATGCTTAAACTTGTCACTTATCAATTATGTCAGGGGTCTCCGTTTTATGAGCTTATT
The DNA here is from genome assembly GCA_037975025.1 of Excoecaria agallocha. Lineage (NCBI taxonomy): Eukaryota > Viridiplantae > Streptophyta > Magnoliopsida > Malpighiales > Euphorbiaceae > Excoecaria > Excoecaria agallocha. The sequence continues at coordinate 69,500 of JBBPFJ010000602.1, forward strand.
CCGGTTCAAGTTATGGTGGATGACCCAAAGGATGGGCATGTGTGGGAAAGACATTCCCTTGGAGACCCAATTTATGCTGGTGGAAAGCAAGGGTGGCGGTGAAGGAGTTGAACAAGATGATGTGCAGACTATCTATACAGTCTTCCTTCCCCTTCTTGAAGGCCAATTCCATGCTGTTCTGCAAGGCAATGAGAGGAATGAAATGGAAATCTGCCTTGAGAGTGGTGAGTTGACGATACCAATCATAAATTGTCTGGTCTAGACTATATCTGCCCAATCCATGAGCCAAATCTTCATTAATTCAATTCCATATTGTGGGCTGTTAGTAATGAAGACTAATAGTACAACTTGTGGGTGGAGCTGTAATTAATGAGCCCATTACATTAGGCTGAATCCACTGATAATTAATTCCATCCCAGTGGTTTCTATGAGGAGAATAACATGCTGAAAATATGGGGTGGAGCTGTCATTGACGTCAACTTAAACCGGCTGGAGAACCAGTCAATGACTGTCCCATTCACATGAATCAAACTTATGGACTTAACCTCAGTTGGAGAAGAAATATAGGAGGTTCGAGTTCAAAAGAACCGAAACGATGTGTTTTTTTTGGTGTATGATTTGGTTTTGCAGGGGATACTGCTGTTGAAACCAACCAAGGCCTGCACATTGTCTACATGCATGCTGGGACCAACCCCTTCGAGGTCATCAACCAGGCAGTAAAGTGAGTTCACCACTTCTGTCGAAATGAAGTACTCATTTTTGTTTATTTGCAAACGAAGATTTATTATCCGTCCTGGTTTTACTTTTACCACATATAGAGCTGTATGTTTAATTCTGAAGTTTGATCCCCTTTCTCTACCGTGCTAATAAAACCTTGATATTCTCGTACACTAACATGTAACTTTACATTCAAACAGGGCTCTTGAAAAACATATGCAAACTTTTCTTCACCGTGAAAAGAAAAAGGTAAAAAGTTTCTTGTTCTCATCATAATATTTTGCGTATTTTTCCCCAAATTAGCCATCCAATCACATTTCACAAGTATAACAAAGCTCTGACATCGTGTTTATTCTTTTGTAGTTGCCTTCTTTTATTGATTGGTTTGGCTGGTGCACTTGGGATGCCTTCTACACTGATGTCACTGCTGAGGGTGTTGAGGAAGGCCTCAAAAGGTATCCAGGATGATATTTTGAAATGAATATAATCTTAATTTATATCCTGAATTGAGGAGCTAGAATCAGCAAGCTTCTGTAAATGGGAAGATATGACAACTGACTTGTGGTCTGATTATGATTGCAGCTTATCAGAGGGAGGGACTACCCCGCGGTTTTTGATCATAGATGATGGTTGGCAACAGATTGAAACTAAAGCTAAGGAAGATGCTAATGCTATTGTGCAAGAAGGAGCTCAGTATGAATCTGTCTCATTGTCTCACTCACACACGCACGCACACACGCAAACACACAGGCACAGATGTGCCCACTCAAAAATCATGGCAAATCTTGTTTTGCTAATTGTTGATTAGTAAATGATGCTGAGGAATGATACTAGACTATATATATGTCTTCTTTCCAGCTTAGGCTAAGCCTAGTTGCCATGTTTTTCAAACACAAAATTTGTCACTAGGAATGTTGTTGATTAAAGTATTAACATCTTTCCTTCTTTTTTGTGCTAATTAAAGCATTAAGGTATTTAATTGTCAAATTTTGCTGCTGCAGATTTGCAAGTAGGCTTACAGGCATAAAGGAGAATACAAAATTTCAGAAGAATGGCGAAAAGACCGAGGAGGCGACAGGCTTAAAGCATGTAGTTGAAGATGCCAAGAAACATCACAACATGAAGTGAGTGAGCTTCTTAGTTATTTCTACTTCTCTACTGCAACTAATAGTCCATTTCCTTGTGAAAGTTTCATATATTGCTTTTTTAGGTGTAGGAAAATTAATTAAAATAGGTAGTGAACTTTAAGAAATGAAAATGAAGAAGGCAATAGCTTAAGCAGATTATCTTTTAGGATATTTAATTTTGTTTATCATCTGGCACAGGTATGTATATGTATGGCATGCTTTGGCTGGTTATTGGGGTGGAGTAAAACCAGCAGCCGCTGGTATGGAGCACTATGACACTGCATTGGCATATCCTGTTCAGTCTCCTGGTATATTAGGCAACCAACCAGACATTGTCATGGACAGTCTCTCTGTACATGGCCTTGGTTTAGTGCATCCTAGAAAAGTTTTTAACTTCTACAATGAGCTCCACGCATACTTGGCTTCATGTGGAGTTGATGGAGTGAAAGTTGATGTCCAAAATATTATTGAGACTCTCGGCGCTGGCCATGGTGGTAGAGTTTCCCTCACCCGTAGCTATCACCAAGCACTCGAGGCTTCAATTGCAAGGAACTTCCCTGATAATGGATGTATATCTTGCATGTGCCATAATACTGATGGACTCTATAGTGCCAAGCAGACAGCCATTGTGAGAGCTTCTGATGACTTTTATCCAAGAGACCCTGCTTCCCACACCATTCATGTTTCCTCTGTGGCTTATAACACCCTGTTCCTTGGAGAATTTATGCAGCCTGATTGGGATATGTTCCATGTAAGTGATTCAAGAATGTTATTGTGCTTGATATTGATTAGACTACCTGTTTGTGGGACATATGGTAATATGTAATGAGAAAATCTGCCGTTGCAGAGTTTACATCCTGCTGGAGACTATCATGGTGCAGCTCGTGCTATTGGTGGATGTCCAATATATGTCAGGTATGTTCCATTCATCAACTACTTGAAATTGCTCATCAAAAGCAGTAAAAAGACGTTGATTAAGAGAATTCTAACATTGAAATGTGTCTTATTTGCTTTATGTAGTGATAAGCCTGGCAGCCACAATTTCGATTTATTGAAGAAGCTGGTTCTTCCTGATGGCTCAGTTCTATGTTCCCAGCTTCCTGGCAGGCCAACTCGTGACTGTCTCTTTGCTGATCCAGCAAGAGATGGGATCAGGTGTGTGGCTCTCTTCTTATTCTTTTTTTTTTTTTTTTGGTTCCCCACGTTAGGGAGCTCTTTTGGGTATGTAACTGCTTTAGAATACTAATGCAAAATTTTATTTTTTGCAGCTTGCTCAAGATATGGAATGTAAACAAATGCACAGGTGTAGTTGGAGTGTTCAACTGCCAAGGTGCTGGTTGGTGCAGGGTTGAAAAGAAGACCCGCATTCATGATACTTCTCCAGGTACCCTTACAGGCTCTGTTCGTGCCACTGATGTCGATTGCCTTGCTCAAGTTGCTGGTGCAGATTGGAATGGAG
>JBBPFJ010000603.1:0-50972 GCA_037975025.1 Excoecaria agallocha
ATGCTAGGAAAGATTGGTCTTATAAGTTGGATAAGGCTTTATGGGCTTATAAAATCGCTTACAAAATCCCTATTGGCATGTCCCCCTTTAGGTTGATTTTTGGTAAAGCATGTCATTTGCCGATCAAACTAGAACATAAAGCATGTTGGGCTATTAAAATGCTTTATTTTAATCTAAGTACAGCAGAAGAGAAAAGGAAATTGCAGCTCAATGAGTTAGAAGAAATTTGACAATTGTCGTATGATCATGCTACCAATTACAAGGAGAAAACCAAGCAATGGCATGATAAGAGGTTGAATCGTAAGAAATTTGGCCCCGAGATGCTTGTGTTAATGTACAACAACAGACTGACATTATTCCTAGGTAAACTCAAATCCAAATGGTTAGGTCCTTATCAAGTGATTTCAAGCAATGACTTTGGTGTTGTCATAATTCAAAATCCAAAGGATGAACATGAGTATAAAGTTAATGGCTATAGACTAAAACCATACTTTCATGCTCAATAGAAGGTTGCTGAGGCAACTCTGGTACTCCTTGACAAGTAAGACAGTCATAAAAGTCTAGCTGAGAACTAACAAAACTCAGAACTATCTCTTCTAACCCTTTTCTTATTGTAGGTTTTAATTTACAGTAAGTTTTGTTTGTGTTGTTTTAAGTCTTTTAACATTCTAATCTTCTTAAGCTTTTAGTGTCTTAAGTGTTTCATACATATATTATAAGGGAATGCATATCTTATGGTCTTGATAGAGTTCATCTGGTGTTTTAGCAATAGCAAAAGTACTGGAAAACTAAAATCAAGCATAACAGGTACCCAATAATTTCCTTGAATAATGGCACATTTTTTATTTAATTTTTGTGCAATTTGAAGACTAAATCAGGTGATTATTGTTGATCTTAATTATAGGAGAGGGCATGAATTTTTTTAGTGACAATTAGGTGAAAATTGAAGAGTTTACGCAGTTTGCAGTAAACTAATCAATTAAGCCATTTTAGTTTTTCCTGGTTTTATATTTAAAAAGTCCAGAGAGAATTTACTATGTGGAGTAAATTCTTACTCCACCGAGTGGATTCTTACTCAACAGAGTAAGATTTTACTCTATAGAGTATTAGGTTTCTTAAAATAAAATTGTTTGTTTTTATGTTTTATAGTCCAATATGATAACATTATGTAGAGTAAAAATATACTGCACCGAGTAAATAACACTCGGTAGAGTATACTTTTACCCTATAGAGTGTTTTAGTTTTCTTGAAAAAAATTTTGCAAAATTTCGGTCTTGGTGTCTAGAGAGGTAACACTCAATAGAGTGAAAGGACACTTCACCGAGTGCCTTTTCACTCCACTGAGTGGTGGCCTTATAAAACCCCTTTTTTATATTATTTTTGCACACTCTCTTTTATTTGTTAGTTTTTCCCGTTGTTAAGTGTCTTACTCGGCCTTTCTAAATTCTACTCCACCTAGTGAGTCTTTTGCTTGCTAAATCTTCATCATGTAACAACTCATCACTTAAGTAAGTTCATTTATGCCTTTAATTCTTTTTAATTTCATTGATTGGTTTCTTAATTTACTCTCCAAAATTTGTGAACTTGTACTTATTTTATAATGAGATTTTGCATTGTTCTTGATATGGTTTGAGATTATGATGATTGTAATTGACTTAGGTGCATGTAAAAGAGTATTGTGATATAAATTTAGGTTTGAGATAATTAAAATTACATTAGTTATAGCTTTATAAAGTCATGCACACAACGTGCTCAATGAAATGCCTTTAAGAAAAAGCTTAACTATTTGCTTAATTTTAATACATCATTTCATTATCATACCATTTGTTTTTCTCAACTCATCATATATGCACCTAGTTACCATTTGTTTACCACCTCATTCATTGCACTTCTCATTATAAAAAATTGATGTTTCATTAATTCAATGGTTACAAATACCTCAAATATGGTTTACTTTGTATTATCATTTAAATTGGCATGATCGTGTTTGTGTAGTGCACCGAAAAAGGCAAGAATTGAGGAGGCATCTACATCTTTAGGTAAATGTTGAACTTAATCTTGAATTTTTTAAATCTAATTTTGAGTTTGACTATTCCGAGAAGTTGGTTTGTTCAAATTTGCTTGGGGGCAAGCAGAGGCTGAGTGTGGGGTATTTGATAAGTTTAAATTTAACTATGTTTTTAATGTGTTTTTAGAATTTTTTACGTTATGTTTGTGTTAATTTAATTGGTTTATGAGTTAATTTCTTTAATTAGAGATTTAATTGTTTAATTGTGTAATTTGGTGTTTTTAGGGGCTTAATTAAAGAAAAAGAAAAAAATTTGGAGGACTTAGGTGAAACTTTGGCTTTAGGAAGAATTTAAGAAAGAAGAACTTTGGAACATTAAGTCTAGAGCCTAGTCACTCCGCAGAGTGACTTTCCACTCTACGGAGTGGCTATTGAAGAGCAATAATAGGTAGAGTGAAAAGTCACTTTACCGAGCAAGGAAAGTTAACCAACGCTAACTTGGCTATTTTAGTTTTCAACCATCACTTCTAGCAACTCCTACCTATGACTGGATTATGTCTTTCACTAAATAAGAAGTCTTTTGATGGAATAAAAGTCTTTTGTAAAAAATGAAGTTTGTTTTACAATGGGAAGTTTTAAGTGGGAAGTTGAAGGTGAATTAAACTCTTCTTTTGAGGCTAAAAAAAGAGCACCAAGATATAGATACGGGATACAGAAATAGAGATAGAGAAATTTATTGTTTCATTAAGAGAGTTTTATTTTCTTTATGTAATTCTTAGTTTGTTAGTTTATCTTATTTTTGTTTAAGTTTTAATGACAATGAGTGAGTAGTCATTTTCTTTTGTTGAGGAAACTTGAACCCTTATATTTCTCTATGTAATAACTTAGTTTGGTCTTTAGTTGAATGCAGTTTGATTATTTCTTAATTCCTGAGCAGAAGTCCATATTTTGAGTTATATTCATGTCAGTTGTTGATTTGTTGAGAAATGGTTAATAATCAACTGTAATATTGGCTTAAAGAATGCATGTTCATAGTTTAGCTCATTTGATTTAATGCATGGTTATTTTCTGAAAAATGTGATAACCGTGTGTTGAGTTTAGGTGAATTAAGTCTATGAAGAGGTGAATTAAGAATGAATTGAAGTGAGATTTCTTGAGAAAGGATTTGAAAGATATTTAGGAATCTATGGCTAAATTTTTATGCTGGGTATTGAATTGTTCTGGCTAAGGGAATTTGATACTTAAAAAGATATTCTGAAAAGTTATTTGAATTTATTACCGATTTTTCATAATCAACTACATTATTTTTAACTAAATTATATGCATTAGAAATTGAGGTAGAAAGTCCTTCAGCAAAAGTGTTTTGGTTATTGTCTTTAACTAATGTTAGTTTAATTTTATTTTTTATTTTACTTTATTGTTAATTTTGTTTAATTCTTATCTTTAAATTCAAAACTTAGGAAATAATCTCATATTAATTTAACTCAATTATAGATATTTGGCTTAGCAATCCATGTTCCCTTAGGTACGATATTTGGGATCTTAATTTATATTTTCCTATATTACTAGCTGATCTAGTACACTTGCTAGACACTGGTCAAGTTTTTGGACTAGGCTTGATTCCTCTTTATGGTAAAATGGACAGTTTATAAGTTAAACGAGCCTTTTTGATCTTGAACCCTAAAGATAGGCGTCAAGGATCCAACCGGAAATGAGGCAGCTCTAGCGTGTATCACAGTGGCAACTCCACAAGGGACCAAAGAGATCTTGCTTCGAAAAGCATTTTGGTTAAGTTATTTATAATTGGATTTTATTAATTAAACTTGTGTATTTTCTAAACTATATTTTTGGCATTTATCTTAGAGCCTTAGAATTAAGTTAGGCATTTTTTTAGCCCTGTGCTATCCTGAAGCATGCCCTACATTCACTCAATGTAGGGAGATGTTAAGGAGACCCACAAATCCAAGTCTAGTACCAAATGGTATATAAAATAGTGATCCATCGATCATTGTGCTCATGATGAGCTAGATCTATTGGTAGAGACCATGCTCGGGTAGCCCTAAAGTTTCATCACCTTTAACTCAAGCCCATGTAATGATAGTATCAACTTCCCCTAAGTTGTATAACCATAATAATGTTTGCATGCTATATGGACCTTTGTGTATTGACCAAACTCAAACAAATTAGGAGGGTACTAGTTAAAAGTTGCCATACCCCGATAGGCCCAACTCGATCTGCATGAGTTAATCAAAATTTATGATACTCAAAATCTATATGTCGGCACTTTCAATTAGAGAGGTTATGCTGCTGTTTTTTCATCGTGCAACATACACATCCATTAGGTACCCTATTAACCCATGGGCTAAACCCACCTTGAAAAGAGATTGCACAATCTCTTGTATGGGAGTAATAAGGTTGGAAGGCTTTGTCTATGCTTATGTGTGATTGTGATTAATGCCTAATGAAAACATTCATTGCACTCATACATCACCTGTATATTATATATCATCATGCATCATTTTAGTCATGAAGTTATGCATTATATGTATGTCATCCATATGCATCATCCTTAAACAACACATGTGTAACATATTACATTCATACGTTATGTATATGATTCATATACCTTACCATATCATGCATTATTTTAACCTTTTACTTTTTCAGCCATCATAAACTATTCAATCGAGTGGTTTAAAGGATAGTTACCTTACCGGAGTTAGAAATGGTAGATGTACCATAAGCACGTGATGAGTTGGACAAAAGGCTAGATAGAAAGTTCCAGGAGCTTAAAAAGAGGATGCTGGCCTTGATTGGAGGAATGTTTCCAACACCTACTGAATCTCAGCCCATAAATCAAAACACAATTAGGGGTATTCCTTTAACATGCACTAAGCAGAGAAAGGATAACATACCTACTCCCAAAGAGGACTTTATAGAAGATGAGAAAGAGGATGAGCCAGTACTGGTAGTAAAGAGTAAATGGCCCTAGTGTAAAGAAGGCTACATTGAAGAAGATTGAAGAGAAAATTAAGGCAATGGCTCATCTCCTATCGAGTGAAAGGGGATTTAGCCTTAAGGATAAATATCTGGATAGTGAAGAGTTGTTGCCTTAAAATTTTAAGATGCCTAATTTGCCTAAATTTGATAGCACTTCAAACCCATCAGCACATATGGAGCAATACATATTGGTGATAAAGGGAACCACTTTGACTAGGAAGCAGAAGATTAAGTATTTTTGCCTCAACTTAATAGACCCTGCCATAGATTGGTACCACAAGTTAGATCGCAGGATTAAGAAAGATCACGATTTGTTGATGGAGGAGTTTATGAAGCAGTATGACTGTAGCACCAGAATGGAGGTCAATCTCAGAGATCTAGAGCTGTTATACCATAAAGCTAAAAAGTCCTTCCATTAATACCTTACTTATTAGAGAAATAGGGTGAGCGAGATGAAGCAAAAGCCAAACACCCTTGATTAAATCAGACTCTTTATCAAGAATGCAAGTTCATACCTAAGAGATGGATTGAAAATGAAGGGGCTTAAAGACTGGGAATATCTCAAGGACATCACCATTAAATCTGAGGGGGAATATTTGGAAGAAAGGGCCTGGGCTTCAAATTTAAAAAAAGGCATGGAGATATGCAGAAGAATAAAGACCCAAATAGGGGCAATGATGAGTTTGTAAAAGTTTCAGCCATAAGAACAAAGGAGAATCATTAAAAGATTATAGGTAAACCGCTATCTTTGTACCTCACTCATCTCAATAGGCAAGGAAAGTTACAACCATTACCAACAAAGCTAGCTATGAGCCAAAGGAAACTGGACACAGAACTGATTGGTACTATGCTTATCACTAGCACACATGACATAGAACTAATTATAGTCATCCCCTAAGAGATTGTATTTAGGATTTAGTTAATACTCAGCAGGCATCGATCCTAAAGGGAGAAAATTGATTCTTCCTTTACAAGCTATATGTCATTGCCAACCTTTGAAGCATTATCCAGTCTGAATAATTTTTTTATGATGTAATAAGTATCCTTAAACTAAGACAACTTATTTCTTTTTTATTGGATTAATGATATAAACTTTCTTTATGTTTGCAATGTCTCATTTATTTTCATCTCATATAACAGTAACCATAATTCATTCCTAAGACATTAATTCGATAAACATTGCTCCAGTTGATCTCAAATAAAAAAAACATCTTGATTACATCCATTATGACTCTTGAAGTAAGGTAATTTTAAGAGATGAAAAGAAAAGAAAGAAAAAAAAAAGAAAAAAAGAAAGAGAAAAAAGATTGCATCACTATATAGGGTATCAAATGCCTTTTTGAAGGAGTTGACGGGAAGCAAGCTATGAAGTACCCTTACTATGAGCTTGGCATTTCTTTGTTATTATTCCTTTTTGCAATTATGACTATGCAAATGAAGTCTTATATCATGCTTAAAGGCATGTCTCAGTAAGCTATTAGTTTTCCCACGACGAATCCTAATATTAAAAGGGATTCTATATCTCACCAATCACACTATCTTTAAAGGATGTTTTTTAAGCCATTACTGCTAGTTACTTTGGAAAGTGTAGATTGTTATGAGGTTACAATGGAGTACATCTTAAGCCAAAATTAAAATTCTATTATAGCTATCATTGTTTATTTGAGCCATAACTAAGAAGTCTTCTCAAGTAAAGGAACTATACATAGGCTGAACAAATCAAAGGTTGTAAAACTAACATTGGTGATAAGGAAATGTTGGACAAGAGACGAAACTCTGATGACAATGTAAATTTTGAAAAGATACAAAACACAAATATATGTTTTTACAACCTTAATAATGGTTTTCCTCATATTGGTGCCAATCTGTAGAGTAGTGGCATGGTCATTAAAAAGTGTACAAAATCTAGCCAAATTCACAGTATCAAATTAAAGCACACTGAAAAAGGCTTGGTTCAAAAGATTGTTTTAACTTTCAATGATAAGCAAAAGATTTATACTGTGGATGATATAGTGAAGGTCAATACACCTTATGGTACCAACTTATTGTGATGAGAACATTTTAGCAAGATAAAGTGAAGGTCAATATACCTTATGGTGCCAAACTATTCTCCCAAAAGCTTTTGAGCAGGAGTATTGTATATATGGACATTTAGGTATGCCGGCAGTTAGTGCACTTACAAAAAAAATAAAGAAAAAGAGAGAAAAAAAGCCCCACAAGTCGAAAACCTAAAAAAGGTGGGCTTGCTAAAATTGGACACCCCATTAGGGTGAAAATCAAAAAAGCTTGCCTAGGAAAAAATTAAGGGTTGAGAGAAAATGATCAATCAAGAAAACATAAAAGGGATGATTGATAACAGGAGTCAAATGCACATAAATTGTTGCTTCTTGAGATTAAATGGAATAAGTATTTTTGTATTACATGTTTGGTTAAGATTACTATCATCATATACGATGCACGTAAATGAGAATGCATGCATAAGTTAAGCATAAGTATAATTAACTGAACGAGAAAGACCTATGACACGTACAAGGACAAGTGCTAAAGTGTGAATTGGGAGTGCAGATCCTTAAAAAAAACAACCAAACAAATAAAAAAACAAACAAATAAAAAAATAAAAAAAGAGGTCGTTAGAGATTAAAACTGTAATTGGCTCTCTAAGCAAATGTTAGGCCAAAGGACTAGGTGAAAACCTAAAAATGGGCAATCTGTTCTAAAAAAAGGAAAAAAAGAATAAAAGCCACTGGAATGGATTACGTCCATTTCAGACAGAAGTTAGGTATAGGGTTATGTGAAAATCCCTAACATGATGCATTTCTTGCTAAGAACAGCTAGTGTAAAAACCTATAAGCGGTGTACTACCTTTAAAATAATGACCTAAAGAAATAAGGGGTTATCAAACAAAAATGCAATAGGATCAGACCATCACTCGCCCCTGACTCACTTGGATGAATAGATTCCCCTGCAGTTTGCATGGCCCATGCATTCCATTGTACATAGTTCTTTTGCATGCACTTCACGTGTATAACTCTATGCATACATTCCATTCCTTGCACACATCTCATGCACCATAATCCTTTACCTGTACTCCTGCACTCACTATTTTGAAAAGAAAAAACAAAAAATAAAAAAAAAGCACAAATAGGTAAAGATCGATGTACCAAACTCCTTCAATTAACACAGCAAGCATTTAATTCAATCACCACCCCACAATAGGGGGCAAGCCAATACGCCTCTATTCACATAATGTTCATAAAAGCTGGGATAATTGTCACTCACCTCAAAGTGTAAGATGATATTTTATCTGCCCGAGTTAGAAGTAGCTAGGTGATATTCTCTATTGTGAATGATAAAATAGCAAGCTAACTATATACTTTTTTTGCAATCCTGCAAGTCTCAACCACATTCCATTAAGTCCTTTGTCAAGGTATTTCATATCTCTTAGAGAGGATTAAGTCTTTATGTCATTTTTCAAGATATTTTGAGTCTCTTATTGAGCATTAAGTCATTAAGTCCTTTTTTTAAGGCATTTCAAGTCTCTTAGCAAGCATTAAGTTTTTAAGTCCTTTTTTAAGGCATTTCGAGTCTTTTAGTGAACATTAAGTCTTTAAGTCCTTTTTAAGGCATTTCGAGCATTAAGTTTTTAAATTTTTTTCAAGGCATTTTGAGTCTCTTAGCAAGTATTAAGTCTTTATATCCTTTTTAAGGCATTTTGAGTCTCTAACAAGCATTAAATCTTTAAGTCATTTTTCAAGTCATTTCGAGTCTCATCACGAGCATTAAGTATTTAAGTCCTTTTTCAAGATATTTTAAGTCTCTTAGTGAGCATTAAGCATTAAGTTTTTTTTCAAGTCATTTTAAGTCTTTCAAGTAACAAAGTCCATTCTACAAATGATGAAATCCTTTAATAGTTGTTGTTCTAGGGGTAATTACTAAAGGATGGCCATCATGCTTAAAGACAAATGAACATCTCCATAAGGTTAGCATCTTTTTGGAATTGTAATAGCACATTAACATCAAGTCCTTTTTGTAGGTGCCAAAGTCCTCTTAAGAGGCACTTAACCCATCGATGATGGTTTGATATGCTGATAAGAATGCATCAATCAAGATGACTCAATTCGTAATTTTGCATGCTCTTATCACTAATAAGGCAAAACCTTCTTTGTCTTAATTCTGCAGGCCCCAAGCACTAATTGGACAAGTGGAGACTCATTGCCTTCAGTAAAGTTAGTCTTAAGCCTTGATTCTGCATGCCCTAGGAATTAATCAAGAATAATCTTTTTTGTCAGAATTATCCATGCTTCGGGAGCTAATTGGACAAGTAGAGGCTTGCTGCCTTCAATAAAGTTAGTCTCAATTCCAGATTCTACATGCCCCAAGCATTAATGAGGAATTTTAAGCAACAAGTTAATTAAAGATTCGCTGCCTCTGGTATGCATCTTTTTCCTTCACTCTGAATTTTGGCTCACATGCGTATTAGTGCACTAAACTCCCTAAAATTTGAAGCAACTATAGACATCAGGTTCTGAGGCAGCCCAAATCGAAGTTACTCGATGAGGAAGCATCATTCGTATTACAGATAGAGAATGAAAACTTTGAGTCTTATCTTTGATTTTCATAAAGTTTTTAAGGTTTTTTTTATTAAGATTTATTTTATTGTGTTTTTTAAGGCTAAAAAGAGCTTTTAATGGTAAAAACATTTACCTTTTTCTATTGATAGTGTTGACAGATGGGCTACCTATCTGTCACTCTCGACTATCATGACAGATGGGTTGCCCATCTATCACTCTCCACTATCATGACAGATGGGATGTTCATCCCCTGCGATAGACTCCTATCCGTAATATGATTTGTAATTTTTTTCCACATTTTTTAGGCAAGAAAGAAAGGATTGTTTGGATGATTTTGATCCAAATTTTAATATGATCCATAGGGACTATATTAGGATTTAAACCTTAAAAATAGAAGTTTTTTGGGATTTAAAATCCTAAAAAGGAGAGTTTGAAGGGGATTCAAAGTCTCCCTCAAATAAATAGAAAAATCCTATGATTTTAGAAAGGGATTTTCTCTTTTCTTCTTCTTCTTCTTCTTCTTCTTCTTCTTCTTCTTCTTCTTCTTCTTCTTCTTCTTCTTCTTCTTCTTCTTTCCCTTTCTTTGGTGGTTAAGAAAAATTTTGATTTTCTCTTTTCTTTGGAAGGCAACCATGAATTCTTAAGAATAAAAAATTAATTTTTAACTCTTTAGAATAAAAATACTCCTTTACATCTTTTCACAACACCAAAATCTTTTTTATGATTTTTTATCAATTGTTAAGATCAATTGGAGAGGACTTGAAGTATAATTCTTTAACCTTCTAAAAGCAACTAAGGGTAATATTCTAGACAACATTCGTTTTTCCTAGACTGATTTTTTTGAGGTTCTATCTCGGAGCCAAGAAATAATATGCCAATCTTAGGATACGATCTTCATCGTTCAAAATAACCACTCAGGTGCTGAGAGGCTACTATTTAAAATTCAGCTCGATCCAACAGTTTAATCTCTAGAAAATGATAGATTGATAAAACTGGATAGAGAAATACATTTTCATTTTAGTATTCTATCTTGGAGCCATGTAATAATCTCTAAATCTTAAAATCCAATCTTCACCATTCAGAACAAAGATTATGCTGTTAAAAAGCTACTGTCCAAAGATCACCTCGATCCAACAGTTCAATCTTTAGAAAATGATATAATAGTAAAATTGGACACTGAATGTAATATTATCAAGCTAATTTATCTCTTGATCTAGTTTCTAGTAAATTTGAATTCATATTTTTTCTTGAATGTTGTAGATTTAGTTTTTTTAAAACTTATTCATATAGTATTTTTATTACATATGTTTAGATCTAGGTTCTGAAACCCTTTTAAGGGTATTTTGTTGTGATTTATTAAGTGAAAGCGTTGTTTAACTATTTTTTTTTATTTTATGTCATCAAAATATGCCTTCAACTAAATTTGCTTATGCCATGATTCAATTTATTTTGATTTTGCTTCGATGCCTTTTTTATGCTATGATATTTTCTATGTACATGATGATATATCTAGGATTGCATGATCTAAATTTATTCCTTCATTGGTGCATGTTTTTTCTTTCTTTATTTAAATATATTTTTTTTGTTAATTTAATCATTTACATGTTTTAATTGTGTTTTTAATGTGTTAGAGTAATTTGGGCATATTTTAGGATTTTTCACCATTGATGCATGATTATTTTTCTTTATCAAAATTCTGTATTTTATGACTAATTAATTACTTGGCATGTTTTAAATGTGCATTTAATTATCATAGTTAGATTTGGCATGTCTTATTGCATTGATTTCATTTGCATGGTCCATTATATTTTATGTGTTATTTTAATTATATTTTATACTTTTTTTGCATTTTTCTTCTTTGATTGTTCTTATTCTAAAATACATTTTATTTTATTTTACTTTATTATTTAGTTTCCCTTGCTACATTACTAACTATTTATCTTCTTTATTTTTTGTGAGCATTTTAAACTTATTGCATTGGATTTTGGAGCTTGAAAGGTGGAAAAACTTTGGAGAATTCACATGGAAGATCTTAATTCTCTTTTTGTTAATTTTATTTATTTATTGCTTTTATTATTTTATTATTATTACTCATTTTAGATGTATTATTCTTTTTGGGTTGTAATAGTTAGTAAAAAAGGGGTTTTTCAAGCATGATAAAATAAAAGGCAGTAAAATATTTTCTAATGAATTAATTGGGTTTTTTTTCTAAATATGGAACTGTTAGTGTAAGCCCTAGCCCCAATGCATTGTAATAAAGCACTTTGAATTAATAAAATGAGGCATTTGTTTTATCCTTTGTATTCCTGTGCATATCAATTGATAAAACTATCCAAGAGTGTTGTTTCGGTTTAAGTTATCATGTGTGAGGCACATGGTTGTAAGACCTTGAAACAAATGAAACATCATTCTAAATATCCCTAGTCAGTCATTGTTATGGGAATAACAGTGAATTAAGACTAGTATGCTCTCTCTGATATTATGAGTTCTGTCTTACGGATCATTAGGACAAGAGTGTCAATCAGAGATCATAGATACATGTTAAAGAACATGGTATCTGGATACGATCCGCTCATGAGAACACTACATGGTATAAGTCATAAGTGTTTCTCATATGCAAGTTTTGTATCGGAGTTCTTAGACCTGAAATCTCTATGAAACTCTTTATGAATTACTGTGTACTTTGACATACACCTAACGTGCTCGTAACAGAGTGACAAGTACGGGTATGATTGGGTATGCATTGATTCATGTTAGAGAGCATGAGAGAAGTGAAGGGATTACCCCTCTCAATAAGAGAGAAAATATCATCGGCCACTTGATCAGTGAACTGAGAAGTGTATGGCCATACCGAGATGAAATAATGAGTAATCATTATTTATCTGAGAGTTCAGTGTCACTGGAATATCAAGAAAGGAATTAATATATATAAGGATGATTAGTTCCATGCCTTATATTAATTCTGATATTTATGGGTAAGGGACTATGCAAAATTGCATTAGGTCACTAAATGCCATATGCATTTTCATTTAATTTGGAATGCTATAATATCTTGCTAGAGAATATATATAGCCTTTGAATTAATTTATTAATTCATTGCCAATATTAAATGGACCTATAGGATCGCACACAAAGCATTGGGCTTAAAATACTTAAATTAAGTATTGGGCATTAATTTGGGCTTTTAAGTAAAGTCAAATTAATGTATGTAATGGGTTATAAAATTGCTATTGGGCTTTGGTCCATGAGAGAGAGAAATTCAGCCCACAAGGTTTAATTTCAATTAATTAATTATGTTACATTAATTAAGTTAATTGAATATTAAAGCCTAAAGGAATTTAAATTAAATTAAATCACTTATATATTTAATGATGTGGCCAAAATTCCAAGAGGGAAATCAAGGAATTTCGGCACATGATATATATTTAAATTAAGTAATTTCATTTATTTAAATGTCTTATGTTTTATTTCAAATTTGAATTTAAATTCAAAGGAGTTTAATTCAAAATATATTACTTATCTTTAGGAAGTGATAGAGTTTGAATTAATTATCTTAGGATGGTTGAATTCAGATCAAAGACTTGCCAAAGGATAAGCATATATATTAAAAAGAAATAAAACCCTAAAGAACGAAGTGAAGTTGGCGTGAAAAAACCCTAGTTTTATTCTAGTTTTTGCATGAACTCTCTCTCTCTCTCTCACAATTCTTTTGGCCCAATTTTTCACAAGGAGAAAGGATAGTTCCTCATTCTCTTATGTTCTTGGGTAGTAATAGTAACCTAAGAGAAGTACAAAATTAAATTTTGTAGCTTCAAACTATAACCATTATACAATACCGAATAGAGAGCTAGCAATCTCGATTTTAAGTCGTCCATGCAAGTGTGTGTGTGAGAATAGAGGGAGTGGCGTAAAAGGCTATTCCTTGGCATTGGTGATCGAGATCTAAGGCAGACAAAGTCATCTTAGTTGCTGGCCATTACCAAAATCAATATCTAAAAGGCATCTTAACTTGTAAGTTCTACAACCTAAAATTGCATGTTTTCGTTCCTAGTTTTGGATATGTATGGTATGTATGATAAAAAAATTTTGTTTTTCCGCTGTGCTATCATGATTATCATACCATGTCATATTCCATCAGGAACAATGTCCAATTTCTTACCCTAAGATTCATACAGATATATGCATGAGAGAATCAATGTTTTCAAACTAATCAATGGTCCATTTTATGTATGATATTTATTTTATTTTTGTACATTATTTTTGGGATGATTTACATATGTAATAATCTTAAGTAGGAAAATTACTTCATTTATTGATTTTTTTTGTTTGAATGGGATATTTATTTAATTCTATCACTTGCATCATGTGAGAAAGGAGAGTGGATTAAATGCAAAATTCACTTATAAAATAAAACATAACCAAGATGCCTAATAAGAGTCATATTCCTAACATTAGTCTTTGTTTAGGCATCAAAAGGTCAAGATAAACTTTTCGATATTTTATTGGATGGTGACTCTATGACATCTATCTTTTTAGGTCCACTAGTAGATGCCTTCATGGGTTGACCATCAACCATAAACTGGGCTTGATCCAGTGGCAACTTTGATGGAGACTAAATAGAACTTGCTCCTAAAAGCATTTTGGTTAAGCTCTTTATAATGAGGTTTTATTAATTAATATTATCTCTTTTCTAAACTACATTTCTTGCATTTATCTTAGAGCTTTATAACTAAGTTAGGCATCCCTTTTTAGCCCCAGTGCTATCCTAAAGCATGCCTTACATTCATTGAATGTAGGTGGCTCCGGCGTGCATCACACATGATATGATAAAAAGACACTAAAACATTTTCTATTAAATTAATTAAATATGGACTAATATTCGATTTTTGACCCAAAAATTCACATGATGTAATAAATCCTTTTTTGTAAATATGCATAAGGGAACCAATATTTCCAATCTAATCAATTCCCCATTTTATGTATGTTATTTTAAGTTTTATGTATTTTGTTGAGGATGATTTGCTTATATAATAATTTAAGTAGGACTTTATTTGATGTATTTATTTTACTATTTTTTGTGTGAATAAGATGTTTACTTTGATTTTATCACTTGCATCATGTGACAGATGAGAGTGGAGTAATTTCAAAAATTATTTATAAAATAATATCTAACCAAGATGCCTAATAAGAGTGACATCCTGAACACCAGTCTCTCTTTGGGCATTAAAAGGATGAGATAAACTTTTTGATGTTCTATATGGTGGTATGATACCAACCTTTTTAGGTCCACTAGTAGATGCCTTCATAGGTTGACCACCAACCATAAACTGGGCTTGATCCCTTTTTATGGCGAAATGGCCAATTTATGAATTAAATGCACTCCATCTGACATCGACCTCTAAAAGTGAGCCTCCGAACCCAATCGAAAATGAAAGATGGCTGACCGGTGTCTAACAAGTATACTAGATCGGCTAAGTAATATAAGAAAATATAATTATGACCCAAAATATCAAACTCAAGGGAAACTTGTGTTTATATATGCTATTTTAATTTCAAAACCAATTTTGTGTGTAGAAGAAAGAAGAAAAATCCCAAAGTTATGATAATTGAAAATTAAAACTAAAAACAGTATATTAAAATTAAAATAAAATAATTGAAAGAGTTAAAATAAATAAAAATTAAATGAAAGCAAGTAAATTAAATGAGGTAAAAATTCAATATTAAAAGCAACTTTCACTAAAGGACCATCCACCTTAACCAATATTGCTATGACTTAATCAAAAAGAAACACATAAGTGATTATGGAGAATTCAGATTAATAAACCCAGATAACTTTATTCAAGATTATCATTCCAAACATCAAAATTTTCTTATTCAGATAAACTCAATACTTAGTATAAATACCTGAATTAATTCTCCTAGATGTCTATTAAAGCCTTTTTCAAGAGATTTAACTTCCACCTATTCTTAGTTACACTTTTCTCAATCTCAATTTACTTAAATCAACACAAAATTATAGTTTATTCAGATATAATCATGCATTAACCTAAATAAATCAACCCAAGAACATGCATATCAATAATCAACTTAAACCAATTAATTAACCAATGCTTAATCAAGTTAACAATCAATTTAAATTTGAATAAAGACAAGACTATGTTTAAGAACTAAGAAATAATCAACTTGTATTAAATTGAAGATCAAACTTAAGTCATAACAATACAAGTTAAGGATTCAAGTATCCTTTAGCAAAAGTTAAATAAAACTACTCACAAAACATACTTAAAATCAAAACAAAGCTTTGAAGAAAAATAATGAAAAATTGAAACAATGTAAAAATAAACTAAGAAGATAATTTGCTTGATTCTAAGATTGGATCCTTTCTCTGATATTTTAGACTCCTTTTTATAGGCCAAAGACGTAGTAGAATCCTTCTTAAACTCCATAAATTAAATAGGAAGTGAACTCTGCTAAAACAGGAAGCTCAGAGAAAATTCTTCGTCGAATGGGAGTCTGAGCACGTGGCCATGTTTCTTCCAGTGTAATTCTTCACGTGGTCACGTGTGTTTCACTTGTTCCTCACACATGGTCACGTGTCTTCTTTGCATACTTATTCACGTGGCCATGGCTTAAATTTCTTCATCATTTTACGTGGCCATGCTTCCCAAATACAACCCTTCATATGGCCACGGGTAGATTTCTTCATTGATTTCACGTACTCACGTGAATTCCTTCTGGACTGGACACTCACTTTTCTTGCATCAATTTCTCATTTTTGTTGTTTTGGCCCAAATCTTTGCCTTTTTTCCAATTTCAGCCCTTTTTCAGCAAATTAAACTTGAAAAACTATCAAAAATTTTAATTACCCTTAAAAACACCCAAATTAACAATTTAACTCTAAAACAACCTAAATAACACCAAATTAACTAAACAACAACGCTTAAAATATATTAAAAAAACATATATAATTCACACTTATCAAATACCCCACACTTAAACCTTGCTTGCCTTCAAGCAAATTAGAACAATCCCACCTTCAAAACCATCAAACTTGTACAAAAACATATATATTTAAGACCAACTTAGCATTTTAACAAAAGTACTTAATACAATCTCTAAATAGATCAAGTTCAAACAAGATAATATAGTGAAGTATATTTTAAGCAATTTTAATTTCCTTGAGTGTGTGCAAGACCAAAATATTTTAAGCAATTTTAAAAATCAAAACATCAACACAACTAGATAGTGAAGTATAGAATATATGAATACATAAGCATACAATCGGTTTCGCGCTTGAAACTCTAGAAACAAAATAGGCCTCTCCTTTAGCACCAAAACTCGAAGGTCATCTCCGCTAAACAACTCAAAACAAACTTAAAATCTCATAGGTCTTTCAAGGGTTGTAATGGGGCTAAGGATATGGTTATTAAAGAATGGATAAAAGATAATAAAAATGAATAGCCACTCTAAGACAAAATAGATTACTAATCCCAATAACTTAAGCAATGTATATTTTACTCATACTTGCCTCACTTTCAAACTTTCTTTTAAGAGAAATTATGCCCTTTTCAAAAAGTCATCATAATTTTATTTCTCTTTGTACTACCCCACACTTAGATTTTTTTTCATATTTGCTAGCTCTTTTTCTTTTTCTTTTCTCAAACTTTCAAACGTTTTTTTTTCATACTAGCATTCACAAAATACTTACATAAACTCAAGGTAATACAAGGTAAATTTTTCACTTGACTTCATCAATGACTTTGCTAAGATTTTCTCACTACACCCAATAGAACTTTAATCTCTCATAAATCGATTTAGTCCTAATGTGGCCAATTCTATATGGTGAGATAAAGGCTTTTTAGGTTATATGGTAAAACATTGAGTGTAACAAGAAAATATTAATGGTACGCATTAAGCATACCTTTTTTTAGCTCAAATTAGCTTTTCAAAGGATAATTTCACCAAGGTAGGTAAAAAGTCTTTTAAGAAAGTTTATCAAGAAAATTATTGCCTAGATCATTTTCTAAGTTGCTTGAGTTGCTCATATGCTTTGAAGGGTGATGAGAAAGGTTCTAGTGCTCTAAATTTTCTTACTTCACTACTTCATTGAATTGTTTTTTTCTAAGTTAAAAACTGGTCTAAGTGCTTTCAAGGATTTGGAAACTAACAAATATTTATCAAGCTAAAGATTAAACTATCTAAAGATTTATCAAACAACGTATTTGTTCTCTTGCTAAGAAAAGGCTCTAAACATGCATATTCCTATATCCACATTCAATTTGTTCAAAGTTTTGAAGACAACCAGGGCAAACTAAGTTCTTATGCAAACTATATGAAAAAGTAAACTACATAAGTATTCAACATGTTTTACAAACTTAAAAAAAACAAACAAAACAAAATAACAGAAACAAAACACAAAATAAAAACCGATTCATGAAAAAAATAATGAAAGGTAGAAGACAATCTCCCTGAAAGGAAGCTACCTCCTCCTCAAAATTTTGTTGTCCGCAGCAAATGAAGAGCTATTCAGGTGGAGGCGGAGGTGGAGATGAATGGTGGTGGTCGTGGATACTTGATCGTGGGTGATTTGTGGATGGGGAGGCATGGGCGTGTGTGAGAGCAAAATAAGATGGTGAAGGAGAAGAAACAAAGAGGCATGGGAGTGTTATATGGGACATCAAATGGGTGCGTGGCCACGTGTGGGTGTGTGCTTTCCCATACGTGGTCACGTGTAAATCTATAAGAGGTGTGTGTGTGGCCATGTGAGAAATAAGGAGGGTGTGTACGTGGTCACGTATGTGTGTGTGAGGGATGTAGTGATTTCGTGCGTGGACATGTGAAGAATAAGGAAGGATTCTCATGTGGTTACGTGTGTGTGATGGTGATGGGGCAGAGCGTTGATACGTGGCCACGTGAGGGATAAAGGCAATCCCATGTGGTCATGTGTAAGACTTTGGCTTGTGTACCGATTTCTGAAAATAACCCACCAAATTTAGCCATTTTAGTTTCATCTTCCCAAAATTGAAAGCTCAGTCAAACTACCATTCATTTAAACCTTTAGTTCTTGAAAAAAAATCTTTTTACCTCCCTATTTTCATTAACCGAAATAGACGAAAAAAACACACAAAACTTAAAGCAACTAAAACACAAAATCACACAAAAATAAACTGAAATAATAAAAGAGAGAAGAATTAGAAGTTTTGAGTTTTAGAGTCTTCAACTAGGCTATTCAAGTCGTTTATTAGGTATCTTGAAGAACCATGGTTGCCTCAGCAACCTCTTTTTGTCCCAATTGATATGGTTTGAGTCGATGACCATTTACTGTAAATGCACAACATCTCTTAAGCTTTTGATCGTCACTATGCCAAAGTTATTGCTTGACATCACTTGGTATGGTCCGAGCCACTTTGATTTCAGTTTTCCTGGAAACAAATGAAGGCGACTATTATAAAGAAGTACTAGTATACCAGGAACAAAATCTTTTACCCTTAAATGCTTATCATGCCAACGTTTGGTCTTTTCTTTATAAAGTGCTGCATTGTCATATGACCATTGTCAAATTTCATCGAGTTCATTGAGCCTTCGTTGAGGTTGCACCCCCGGCTTAAAATTATCCTTCATGGGTATACGATGCGTGTAATAGTTGGGGCTAATCCCTTTTAAGTTGGATGTTGCCCAACCAATTGCTCCTTTGTGCTTTTTGAGGACTTCAATGAACTTTTGCTCTTCCAAACCTGTCAATAAAGATGAAATAATTACTGGCTTAGCATTATCGTTTAAAAATACATATTTCAAATGAGATGGAAGTGTTTTAAGTTCAGAATCTCGCTTAGGAGGGGACGGTTCATCCTCCGTTTCATCATGTTCACTGTGCTATTTTTCCAGATTTTGTACCAACTTCTTCTCCTTTGCTTCCAACTCTTCCATTTCCTTAGGATGCATTAAACAACTTTGAAGCTCATCATTGAGAATGATTTCCTCTTGTTTTGTGTTGACACATTCTTGAACTTCATCAACAAAGTAAATAGACTCTTCAAAATTATACGAGGGGTGTTTTAAAACCTTATTTACATTGAAAACCATGTCCTCCTCGTTGAACCTCAAAGTGACCGTTTTCCCATGAACATCGATTAGAGCTCTTGCTGTGTTCAAGAATGGCCTCCCCACTATTAATGGTACCTTCCTATCTTCCTCCATGTCCATGACCACAAAATCAACTGAAAATATGAAATTTTTTACTTTTACCAATAAGTCCTCAATAATTCCCTTTGGTTTCTTCACCGATCTATTCGCCAATTGAAGTGTCATTCAAGTTTCCTTTAGATCACCTAGGTTCAATTTCCTGCAAATTGAATAAGGCATCAAGTTAATACTAGCACCCAAATCACATAAAGCATGTCCAATAAAATTTCCTCCTAATTCACATGGCAATGTAAAACTACCAGGATCTTCTATTTTTTTAGGAATTTTATTGGTCAAAATAGCACTACAATTACCGGATAATTGAACCATTCCTAAGCCTTCTAGCTTTTTCTTATTAGTGCATAATTCCTTCATAAATTTAACATATTTAGGCATGTGTAATAAAGCTTCAGCAAATGGAAAATTTATATGTAGCTTCTTAAACATGTCTAAAAATCTACTTAATTGTTCATTTTGTCTTTCTTTTCTAGCTAGAATAGGAAAAGGTAATTGAGATTCATCAAAAACAGTAGAAACAAGTTTTTCTTTACCTTTACCCTTCTGAACCATAGGAGGCACTTTTTCAATATTTTCTGAGTTAGAATTACTTACCTCCATTGTCGGTTCCATCCTTGGGGAAGAATTCTTACCAATTTCAGTCTTTTCTGACTCTTTTCCACTTCTTAAGGTGATTGCTTTAGCTTCCTCTTTTGGATTTCTATCCACATTAAATGGAAATGTCCCTTGAGTTCGGTTGGATAATGAACTAGCAAGTTGTCTCATTTGGTTCTCTAGATTCCTAATGGATGCCTCTTGGTTCCTCATCCAAATGTCTTGTGATTTTCATCTAGCATCTTGACTAGCCAAAATTGAGTTTTGGGAGGCCATAAAGCTGGCAATCATTTCTTCAATGTTGGATTTCTTTTCTTGAGGAGGGGGAGGTTGAGACTTTTAAAAACCGGGTGGTTGATGGTATGATTGTGTTGGGTATTGGTTTGGATAATGTGGTGGAGCTTGATTTTGGTATGAGTGATGATTATGGGGAGATTGATTGTGGTTTAACTGAGGTGTAGGATTAGGATTAGAAGAAGAACCTTGATTACCTTCCCTTTACGAAAAATTTGGATGGTTTCTCCATCTCGGGTTATAGGTGTTATTATATGGGTTTAAGGCATTTACTTCTTCTACTATTCCTTCATTAGTCTTCATTCTCGGAGATCCTGGAATTCCTGCATAAGCATTAACTTCATTAGATAACATAGAAATATTTTTAGCTTTAAGCTCATTTATTTCTTTTAAATGTTTCTTTTCCATTAATTATAATTAAGCTTTTAACATAGCTACTTCATCAATATTATATACTCCCTGTTTCTTTTGAGCTGCTCTAGTGGTTGTCCATTGAACATCATTGGTAGCCATCTCATCAAGAAGCAAAAATGCATCTTCTAGTATTTGGTTCATAAAACTGCCATTTAAGGCTGCATCCAACAAAGACCTTGTTGACGGATAGGCACCTGTATAGAAAATGTGCATTAGTTGATAAACAGGAACCTCATGATGAGGATAGTTTTTTAAAAGTCTCCTAAATCTTTTCTCATACTTTATGGAATGGCTCCTCATAAAATTGTTGGAAATCACTAATTTGTTTTCTAATGAGGGCAGTCTTAGTAGGTGGAAAGAACTTGCACATAAATTTTTCTTGCATTTGTTGGCAAGAATGGATGGATTGATTTGGTAACATTTGTAGCCAATCCCTAGCTTTTCCTATGAGGGTGAATGGAAAGAGTTTCAACCTAATTGCATCAGTCGATACATTAGGAATTTGCACAGTGTCACTAACTTCTAAGAACATATCTAAATATTGTGCAGGATCCTCTATGTTCGAACCCGAAAATTGGTTTCTTTGTACCATCGTGATGGTAGCGGGTTTAATCTCAAAGGGCTGGTGGTAAGGAATCCTAATGGTTCTATGTTCTTCATTTCACCTAGGAATAGCATAATCCCTAATGGTCCTAGGTCTATACCCATTCCCGGGAGCTTGGTAGGGTATTTCTTTATCTTCGATCCTAGGTGATGGTGGATCATTCATAAGTTGTTCTATTTCTGGGTCATTCATGTTACCTCTTAGCCTTCTAATCCTATGAAATTTCTTCTCAATTTTAGGGTCTATGGGTAGGATGGGGTTGTTTCTCACCATAAACCACTAGTCACCAAAAAAGAAAATTAGAAAACACACAAAAATCACTTTAAAATCAAAATAAATAAACAAACGCCAATGTATTCCCCGGCAATGGCGCCAAAAACTTGATCAGTGTCTAGCAAGTGTACTAGATCGGCTAAGTAATATAGGAAAATATAATTATAACCCAAAATATCTAACCCAAGGGAAATTGTGTTTGTATGTGCTATTTTAATTTCAAAACCAATTTTGTATGCAGAAGAAAAAAGAAAAATTCCAAAGTTATGATAATTGAAAATTAAAACTAATAACAGTATTTTAAAACTAAAATAAAACAATTGAAAGAGTTAAAATAAATAAAAATTAAATGAAAGCAAGTAAATTAAATGAGGTAAAAATTCAATATTAAAAGCAACTTTCACTAAAGGACCATCCACTTTAACCAATATTACTATGACTTAATAAAAAAGAAACACACAAGTGATTATGGAGAATTCAAATTAATAAACGCAGATAACTTTATTCAATATTATCATTCCAAGCATCAAAATTTTCTTATTCAGATAAACTCAATACTTAGAATAAATACCTGAATTAATTCTTCTATATGTCTATTAAAGCCTTTTTCAAGAGATTTAACTTTCACCTATTCTTAGTTACACTTTTCTCAATCTCAATTTACTTAAATCAACACAAAATTATAGCTTATTCAGATTATAATCATGCATTAACCTAAATAAATCAACCCAAGAACATGCATATCAATAATCAACTTAAACCAATTAATTAACCAATGCTTAATCAAGTTAACAATCAATTTAAATTTGAATAAAGATAAGACTATGTTTAAGAACTAAGAAATAATCAACTTGTATTAAATTGAAGATCAAACTTAAGTCATAACAATACAAGTTAAGGATTCAAGTATCCTTTAGCAAAAGTTAAAGAAAACTACTCATAAAACATACTTAAAATCAAAACAAAGCTTTGAAGATAAACAATGAAAACTTGAAACAATGTAAAAATAAACTAGGAAGATAATTTGCTTAATTCTAAGATTGGATCCTTTCTCTGATGTTTCAGACTCCTTTTTATAGGCCAAAGACGTAGTAGAATCCTTATTAAACTCCAAAAATTAAATAGGAAGTGAACTCTACTAAAATAGGAAGCTCGGAGAAAATCCTTCGTCGAATGGGAGTCTAAGCACGTGGCCCCGTTTCTCCCAGTGTAACTCTTCATGTGGTCACGTGTGTTTCACTTGTTCCTCACACGTGATCACGTGTCTTCTTTACATACTTATTCATATGGCCATGGCTTAAATTTCTTCATCATTTCACGTGGCCATGCTTCCCAAATACAACCCTTCACGTGGCCACAGGTAGATTTCTTCATTGATTTCACGTGGTCACATGAATTCCTTCTAGACTGGACGCTCACTTTTCTTGCATCAATTTCTCATTTTTGCAGTTTTGGCCTAAATCTTTGCCTTTTTCTAATTTTAGCTCTTTTTCAGCAAATTAAACCTGAAAACAATCAAAACTTTTAATTAACATTGAAAACACCCAAATTAACAATTTAACTCTAAAACAACCTAAATAACACCAAATTAACTAAACAACAATGCTTAAAACATATTAAAAAAAACATATATAATTCACACTTATCAATGGCTCTGATGTATATCACAGTCATGTAAAATCAGGTCATTTGAGTGATACTTGGTTGGTGTCATCTGTAGACATACCTAACTTCTTAGGTATGTTTGTTGGGGCCCCCTTATGGGTGGATTTGCCCCTTGAAATAATATTTCATTTAAGAAACTTCTTGCAAATATGCATTTATGAGGAGTCATTGACATGCTTAAATTTTGTGTTAGAGATATTTTATCTCAATGTTGTGATCTTGGCTAGATTCTTTACACTTCCTAATGACTATGTCACCAATATGGAAAAATCATCATCATCAAGGTTGTCGATGCCCCTTGGTCTTACCTTGTATCTTCTTTGAATTTGTATTCTTATCAGGCTTTTGCCTCTTGCCTAATAGTTCTTTATTGTCAACATCAGTCTTGTGACTTCTTATGTGTTTAGATCAAATTATCCCATGCATTCAGGAGTATAGCTTATTGCCCAAATGAGCATTGGCTGCTATAATGGCATTCTAATCTCTATACAATTTTGGCTTCGGTAGCATTCCATTCTGACCTCATGATAATCCATATTTTGTAAGGTGATCAGTAAGGAAGGACCCAAGAGATGGATTTTCCATAACTTAAACCTAACAGCAAAGACATGTCCAATTTATAGAGAATGTACTTTCCCAAACAAGAAGGGGTGTGAGATCAATCTAAAATTTAAAAATATCTGCACTTTTATTTGTTATGTATATCTTTTTTTGCAACCTATTCAGGTAACTTCTTGTGATGAGGATGAATTGTGAAGGCTCTGGTCCTTTGTAATAGGCTGGCCTATGTGATGCGTACCGGAGCTATAGCTCATTTTTGAGTTCACCCTCGGAGGCCTGCTTTTACGGTCAGAGATCAAAAAAGGCTCACTTAACTTATAAATTCGCTACTTTGCAATAAAAAGGGATCAAACCCAAATTATTATTAATAATCAACCCATGAAGGCATTTACTAATGAGTTACCACCCAATAAAATGTTGAAAAATGAATCTCGACCTTTTGATGCCCAAATGGATATTAATGTTCTGGATATCATTCTTATCAGGCATCTTAGTTTTGTGTTAATTTTATAATTGAGTTTTGAATTTAATCCACTTTTCCTTCTCACACGATGCATAGTAATAGAATTAAATAAACATCCCCAAGCAAACAAGAAAAGTAATAAACAAATAAAAAGCATAAAAGTCCCACTTAAGTTTTATATCATAAGTAAATCATCCAAAAGTGAAAATGAAATTATATACATAAATTGGGGTGTTCATTTGAGTTAGGAACGTTCATTTCCTCATGCATATTTTACAAAAATGCTCTTTTGTTTAGCTTTGAATGAAAAAATGGACATTGATCCAAGTTTTGAAGGAAAATCCGAATTAATTAATAAAAATTGTTTTAGTTGCCTTTTCCTTTTAATGTTCACCAAAAGCCATTTTTTACTAGCTATTACATCCCTAAAGAAATAAACAAGAAAAAATAATGAAACAAGTAACAAATTAAATAATAAATAATTGGAATAAACAAATAGAGTGACCGAAGGTAGGTGGTAGTCATTAGCTGACTGAAACATGAATCTCGATGCAAAGTGCCTCACGAAACCTCCCAAAATAGGTAAAGTCAAATACTCACAAAAGATCATTAAACTAGCATTACTTGAATAAATAACCAAAGTATAGAAAAAAAGGTTCATGCATTTAACTATACATTACGAAATAGAAATATTTATAGAATCAAAATAGACACTTTGGGGGCCAAAGAAATAATACAAACATAATAAAATACATAAAATACATGAAATACATGTAAAAATACCTATAAAATTAGTAATGGATACGCCTAGAAGGGTGGTGGATTCCCACAGCCAGATGAGGGATGGGACGATAAGAAATTCTCATAATGTTTGATCTGTCGCTTCGATAGATGGGTGTTCATCAAGTTTTTTTTCCCGTCTGTCACTCACTAGACAGAACAGGATGCAAAAAAATGCAAAAAATACACAAAATTAAGGCTAAGTCTAAATACTTGAATATTAATGCTTGAAACATGTTAAACAAGACTATAACCCTAAATCATACACAAAACACAATAAATCACATTAAATTCCATAATTATAGAATATAAATATAGCTTGAAATTGTACAATAATGGAGGAATCTTTATTGAATCATGCCATCAACATGTATACTAATCTAGTTCATACTTTATCAAATTTAAGCATGCAAATTAATCAAACACAGCACTTAAACATGATTATCCCAACAACCATCAACATAATTATGCATGAAAATTTTAGAAAGAGAAAATAAAATAGAGAAAGCCTAAAATATTATCCTCAGGAGATATTCTGACTCTGAATTTCTTGTAGTCCAGATTCTCCACTCCAATTACATTCTTTATTTCTCAAAAAATCAAATGATTATTTGTTATGTGTGTGTGTTTTATCAAAGGATTGTTAGAGCAAAGTTTTTTTAAGAGAGAGAAAAATTATCTTTCTTCTTTTTTAGTTTTTTAGCTTTGTAAAAAAGTGATTCCCACTCTTTTTAGAACCTTAGCTCCCATCAAATTTGGATGAAAAATCCTTTAAAATACTTATCTTCCTTTTTTGAATTCTAAAAATGTGGAAAAAATAGGAAAAGACCCAAAAATGGGTATCCCCCATTGAGGTATGGGCATTTTTCATGTGAAAATTTCAAAATTATTAAAATACCCCTAGTTTGACCTAGATAAAAATGAGAAGGCTAGGGACGACTGTCCCTCATATGACAGATAACTATCTATCACCTTTGAATGTCAAAGTCAGAGTTTTTCATGCTTTATTGTTAAAACATTTACAAACACTTAAAAAATCATAAAATCTTTAAGAAAAATATGAGAAATTAAAAATCAGAGCTTTGATATCTAAACCTATTGTTAGTAATATACTATTTCCTCATCATCGAAAAACTTTGATCTATGCTGCCTTGGGTCACGGTGTCTATAGCCTGAATGGAGGTCTAAATGCTAAAGGCCTAAAAGGTTTGGTTAGTGCCCCTGCCTATAGTGCTACTGGTGGCTGCTCATCATTCGACTCAAACCTAAAGAGAAATCTAGGTAATGTCACTTTTAAAGGTTGTAAAATCTATGTTATCACCTCCACTAACCTCTCTGACCCTTGTCCAACCTTAGTAAAAACCCTATAGTGACACTTGAGAAACCTCATTAGATCATCTCTTAGGTATCTAATGTTTATCTTCAGTTGCTCATCTATCTCTATATAGCCTGCTTACCTCTAAGGACCTCGATCTCAATGCACTCACCTTGTTCTTTGATCTAGGTAAGCGAGTCATCAACCACCTACAAGGATGTATCAAACCACTATCCTACAGTCGTCAGCTCAATGTTAATGCCTTATACGTCTCTTTGTAAATATTGCACTATCACTGGCGATGTCTACAAAGACTACATTATTACTAGTATCGTCAATAGGGTCTGATCCTATTGGCTAACAACCTTCTTTATGGTAGACAATCTCCTGAATATGTCATCAGGTAAGGAAACTGATGAAGGATACGCTCATGTTACAACAAATAGCAATGCCTCTAGGTGCACTAAAGGTGGTGGTGCAGTTAATGTAGATACACTTGGGTGCCCAAGTGGTGGAGGAGCTGAAGATGTAAAGGCTCCTAGGTGTTTGTAGGAAGGAAACCTCCCTATCCTTTTAGCTGGAAATTGTTAGTGTATAATAGGTGATCGAGGATGTATTGGTGACTGTGGTGACCCTTCTAGGAGATCCTGGAAGTTTATCTATATATCTAACTCATAGTCTGAATCGACCAATGCCTTTTAGTGCTCATATGGCTTATATGCCTGATTTGACTAATCCTCCTATTAAGTTTCCTATGCTGAAGGTACCTATGGGTCTGCTGGTGCCTTCATAGTGGTTGGTCTTACTCATCTCCTTTTACAAGTGCATCTAATACTATAGGGTCTAGATCGTATCTCAGCTTGGTCTTGAGGATAGTCAATAGCCTATACTTACCCTTAATAGGCTCCATCATCTTTATGGTAAACGCAACCTATAAATCAATTTATATGCCCTCTGGAATAAGGTCACTAAATTTTCTCTCATCTACCCCCAATGATAGCAACAGACAGGTAATGCTGCCTCTCATGCAAATCTATATAGTGGACTAAGTGGACACCCTAACTAGCAAGGCAATGATCTTATGGTTGATGTCAATGTGCCTACGCTCTTGCATCCCTCATAAACTAGTGATGTCGACAGAGTTCACTGACCCCGGACTCCTTGTGCATTGTAAGTAGGAGGCTGACAATACCCTCTGAATGTCTTTGTAAGTTTGAGTAACCAACATCTTGCTCTTCACCATATTTAATTGGTATCTGGCCCTAGAGAGTGTTACTACTCTCCATTTAACCAGATCCATGATGCTCTCGGGTGTGACCATATTGGGCCTAATCAAAAGGCTTATACTATAACATCCTAAATTTGTATGTATCATGTATGGTATGATGTAAAGTATAAATAATTATCCTAGAATAAATTTTGGGGTAATTAGAGTTAAATAAGGTTGAGAAATAGGGAAAAATTTAAAGGTTAAATGTACCCAGACCAGGAAAATTCGAGCATGGGTGACCCGACGGGCAGTTTGGCCTAAGAATAGTTTATGAAAGTAAATGTTAAATGAAATTTGATGGTATAATTTGAGTTAAAAATAAGTTTAAGTTGATCCCTAAACAGGACAATGAAGTTTTTACACGGTATCATTAAAATGGTTGATTGGACTCTAAATTAATGTACAAACCTCTAAAAATTATTCCAATTATGTAAATATGTTAGTAATAACCTAACTGACCTATTGAAAGTGAAAAATTAATGTTCTGGTAGTTTCGGGATTTTGGACTTCGGATCGACTACACAGATTGTTAAATCTAGAAGTATATCGAAATGATGTTGAAATAGGTTGAAATTTTAACCATATGTTCTTAAACACACCATAACATGTGAGGAAAAATTTCAAGGCATTCTAACATAGGGAACAAAAATTTTATATTCAGTGTGCAAAACTAAGATTGGGTTAATTAGGGGGTTAAATTTGGGAATTTTGAACATATGAGGAGATAGGAGTCATTTGTGGGAAGTTATAATTATACACAAGTAATCCTAGAGTAGTAGGATGTGTGTAAGTGGGTGGTTGGGTGACATGTGACTTAATTTAGAGCTATTGGGTTCAATAGTTAATGGATAAATCCATGCCATTTCTTTTGCCTACTTAAAGACTAGCTATGAAGGGGTAGAAAAGTCTAGAAAATTCTCCAAAATTACAGCAGCTCCTCCCCTCTTTCATGCATAATTTGAACCCTCCTCTTTGTTCTTTCTCCTCCATTTTTCTTTCACCTAAGCTCTCTCTCTCAAAATCCAAAGCCTAAATTTCATCTCTAGACATAAAAACACTTCCTCTTCAACCTAGAGAAATAATTATAGCAAGAAGAATTCAAGGAACTGAGAAATAAGGTAAGGAAGATTAGGTGACTTTGTGAGTTCTTGGTGGAATTAGTGGAGGAAATTTATATGTGCATGTAGAGAATAATTAGAAGAAGAGTGTAGTAGCTTTAATTTGCTAAAATTTCAACTTAAACTCATAATTTCCTTTCTTTTATTTTTGGCCAAAAAAGAAAAACAAAAGGAAGAGAAAGCCAAAGAAGGCAAGGGCAAGGAGAAAAAAGAATAGGATCTTCTCAAGCCAATTAGAGGTTAGTGCATGCAAATTATACATCATTTCATCTATTTTGTTGGATTTAACCTAAAATTTATATTATGCAACCAAACATAATTGAGTAAAATTGTAAAATAAATTAGGGCAAATTAATAATATGATGAATAATCATAAAATGAACATAAATAAGTGAAGAACTTACCATGAAAGTGATGGAACCTAGGTTGGCCAAATGGTATACCTTAGGGTAATTTAATGGTATTTGATATTTAATGATGTAATTAGTAGGAATTAGGCAACATAAAGCATGAGAAATGTGTTAAGGGTGATAAAGAGTAAAAATAACTAATATACATAATTATGTATAAGTGTACATAAGGATGGAAATATGAGTAACTTAGGAATGTTGAGGTAAATTTGATATAATTCACCATATTAGTGACTAAAATTGATAAAAACCTATGTATGGCCTTTAAATAAAAGATAAAACATTATGAATGTATGATTCCTTAAGTGGCCGAATGGTAAAGGTAAGGTTAATGGCATGATTTTATTATTTTCTTATGGTGTGAGATCTACAAGTATGAAATTTATGATTGATAATCATATACGAATGTAAACTTGGTTTTAATGATGTCAATATAATATATTATAATATAACATTGTAAAAATAAAATATAATATGAATATTATTATTTTTCTTAATATACAGTGGGTAATCCAGGATCCTAAAATAGAATGGTTAGCCATAGGGGCATATATATTGCAATGTTATTATGAATCTAGTGAGATTGTACAGTGAAATATGATTGTATTGCTTAGCCGGCTCATTATATGGTATACTAAAGAATTCGGTATCGTACCCTATGTTGTACGGTCCCTTCAGTGTATTGAGATTATATAGTACCCCGTGTTGTATGGTCCCCCCCAGCATATTGGCTTCACTAAAGTCTTCGTTCGGCTTATCCGATTCAAAAATTTTCACTGGTGATAACTAGGAGCAAAATTATAATTTTTCATGTAAATTGGATAAAAAATAATTATGGCATTAAGTATATTAAAAATGTCAATAAGAAGTTAATAAGATGAAAAATGATATTCATAAGTCAAACAGGGGTAAAATAGTAATTACATGATGAATCAGGGATAAAATGGTAATTTCATATTAAGAAGATGAATAATGAGGTTAAAATAGTTAAATGGGCTAAAAAGGGCAAAATCATAATTAAAATAAAGTTCAGGGATTAAAATATAATTTTCCATCCTTAGAAAAATTTTAAGGGATTAAAATGTAATTTATGCATTAAAATTAATTTAGAAATCAAAGAAAGTCAATCGAATCAAAATTGAGGTCAAATTGATCAAAATTGAAAAAAAGTCAAAATTTAGGGACTTAATTGTAATTTTGCACATAATTGAGTAAATAAAGGAAATTAAATGAGAAAAATAACTATTATGGTATTTAGCAATAAATTATAATATCAAAAGAATAAATTTTGAATTAAATTGATAAATAAAATTTTTAAATGCTATTTTGGTAGTTATGCCTAAATTAAGCAATAAGATAGTTAGGTGAAATTTTATTTACGTGCATCCACCATTATGCAACAAGTTTGCTTAGTGCGTGATTTTGTTTGACTACCTGCAAGGATAGGTACAGTGAAGGAATTCGAAGAGTAGGTTGTGGCATGTACAAGTGGGAGTTCCTTTACATTTTTGTTTCTGATTGGCTAGTGTAAATATGCTAGACTTTGTAAATATGTATGCATAAATATGGCCTGTAACTTAAATAATGTTATAACATGATGGTTTTGATGTATGTGGATGTATGTGATAGCGTGTTTGAGAAATACTTATGTGTGAGACTGAATATAAAAGTGCTATGTTGTTGAGTGGTGTATTGGAGGAAGAGGAAAAGTATATTGGAAGTGTAAATTGAATTTTTATAGGTTTGGGTAGCATGATTTTTAAACCGTAATGCTACCGACATTTCATCAATAGTAGGTAATAATGATAAATGAATATGTAACGTGCCATAATATTTTCAGAATTAAATATTAAAAATGGGTAAGCGTAGGATGTCACATATACCCTTTGTGAATCGATGGCATGTGCTACTGTAGTACATGCCTAATGCCCAGAATTGGACCATTCCCTTCTCTATGTTTGATCTTTAAAAGCTTCCATGTTGTAGTGTGTCCAAGACCTCTCTAGTAATATCAAGGTAGGTCTGAAAAGTAAAGAATTATATCCACTCTGTTCTGGCTAGGAGTCAATCCACCTCCTCGATCAATTCAACCTCCTGCAAAAACTATCTGAACATAAAGTGGTTGGACCTAAATTGAACTCGCACTAGGGCTCGATATATGGTGGCTTGCTCGGATGTCATGTATGTTGGTATAGGCTGAGGCAGGGTAGCATCTGCTGTCCTTCGAGACATCCTGTAAGAAACTATTACATGTTAATTTTTATAACTGACTTGGGTCACAAGTACGCTAATGTGTTAAGATTTGTCAAAATTTTAGCATGCCGGCTGAAATAGAGACAACTGACCTGCATAGAAATGTGTGTAAGGCACCATAATATATGACATCCTAAGTCCATTATTGGATGTTCTAGTAAGCATGCACGACAAATGAGGTATAATACACATTTTACCTTTTATGAAAATTTTAACAAAATTTTGGTAGCATTTCGGCTAGGAATATGTCTACCTTTTGCACAAAAATTCAATTTAAAGCAACCATAGGCCATCATTGGCTGCCAAGCAACACAGTTTAAGCTGTTTGACAAAAGAAACTAAGTTTGTACAGAATTATTCTGGTGCAATTACAGTCCTAAGTACAACATGCTTTTAAAGGTACAAATAAATAAAGGCTACTCATGCTAGCGCTAAAAAGTTTATAAATTATGTGCTCATACATATGGATTATCTTTTTTTTCTAATTACAGTGTCATGCAAAAAGTTTTATAACTTAAGTTAGCATTCCTAAAGGCAAAATTTAATTCTAAATTACCAAGCATTTAAAATTGAGTAAGTTAAACAACACAAAATTATCCATTAGTGTCCTAAATACAAATGATGTAAATAAAAAAAAAAGAATGTGAAGGGCAATTTACTTGTAGAAAAGAAAATAAAGAAATAAAAATCGAAAGAAAGGTAGATTAATTGTTATCATGACATGCACGATGACCTTGGATTATTTTCTACATGAATGGCACAAAAAACGGATGAAAAATGGAGGAGAAACCCAAGAAAAACCAAGAAGATAGCTTGAAAAATCGTAAATGGCAGTTATTAAAGAGTGGGAAAAAGAAGAAGAAAAAATGTTCTTATTTTTCAAATTTTTGAGCGATAGATGGGCATATAAGAAATTTTGTCCCTCGCTGTTGTTTTACCATTGTGCCATTTTCGTTTTTTTTAGTTTTTATTTTTTTGGAATTCTTATTTACATTATTTTCACAAAAACACCTTATTTATTATTATTTACATCTTACCCTGCTATTTTATTTTATTTACATTATTTATATACATGCATCATTTATCTTTCTTAGTTATACATGTATTTACTATAAACTTAAAATACTTCCCGAAATTTATTATGTTTCTTTAAATTTCTGACTTCTTACATCCAAATTCTTTCGAAATTGACTGCATTTGCCCTAGAGCTTTTGGATCTCCTACAAAAAAGAAAGAAAAAAAAGAAAATGCAATAATATGTACGTGTAATGCATAGACCATTCAGAAAAATGCATTTTGGCCATCCAAAGGCAACAGACTTGCTGGCCATGGATTGCATCTCGTATGACGAGTGTTTGTCATTACTTTTCTATAAATAGTGCCCATCATCCTTGGTCTTTGTGCTTTTGACTTTTCCTTTCCAAAGGAAACTTCTACTAGGTATTTCTCTCTCTTTCCTTTCTCTTTTCCTTTCTTTTTATTTTCTTGTCATTTTTCTTTTAATTATTTACTTTCCTTTATTATTTTTGTATTTATACCCTTTTGAAAAATTCCTATTACCATGAATTCGTGCAAAATTACATCGACTATTGGATGACCCAAAAACTTGGAAGGATTCTCTTTTGGCTCCGTACTCTAGTGTGAGATTTTTGAGGAGAGTATCTTTAGATAGGAACCTATTACTTGCTGCTACTCGATATGAGGACCCTAGGTTCCATGTGTTTAGGTTCATTCACTAGGAAATGTGCCTTTTTCCAAAGGAGTTTGCTGCGATAGTTGACCCTACCTTATTTTATTTCTAGATACCCTAAGGAGGTGGTTCATGCCTTGGGCCTCCTTCCTTTTAAGGCTAAGGGTTTGGTACCTTATGGGAAGATATTCTTTTTAAAGCCATTGATTGATGTACCTGTCGACTTTGACTACATACCCACTTTTCATTTCATTGTGATATTGCTCTGCTTTTTTGCTTGATACTTGCTAATGCACACTGATGATCACATGATTAGAGACTATGAATTATTCAGGATTGTGGATGGCATGTTCTAGGACATAATCCATATCCCCTGAATCTGGTAGAGACCATCATTGGCTTGGATACTATTCATTATGACTCTTACTCTAGGTTCACTGGCAACCCTATATTGCTCTAGGTATGTCCTTGATTTTAAAGCTAGCATACCCCTTATGGGTTTTTATGTTAGCTTTTCTTATTGGAAAATATGTCCTTTTGAATTTCCTTGCCTTATTGGAACATAGCTTTTCTTGCCTTATTTTTTCCTAAAATTAATCCAACTCACTCTAATGGCTTTTTTTTTCTTTTTTAGGTATGAATTCATAAGAATTTGAAGATATTTATAAAGCCCCCTCGAGCTAGAGCTATAGGCACTTACCCCATGAGATACGTTATACTTAAACCTTTGCAGCATAAGTTTCTGATAGTCCAGGATAGGGTCGACTGGTTGAGCCATTTGACAGATGATGACATTATGTTCAAGTGCACCTAGCTGCTATCACCTTCGTGATTTTTTATGGATTATCTGTATGTGTCCTACTATGTGGATTGCACCATGCTACTTTTTATGTTATCACTCACTATGCTTGCCAATTTGGGGATCGCCAGGACATCGTTAGGTGCCCGTTAGGCTTCCAAGGTGGTAGGCATATCTATGCTTTTCTATTATAGTACTATCAGAGGATTTGGACCCAGATCCCTGTGAGGACTTCCATTCTTGAGATTGAAGCTTACGACTTCACCACTTCTACCTTTTACAAGCAATGGGTCACTAGTCCAATAGTTGACAACAAGCTATCATATTTTAGGCATTTGAATGGAGAGAGAGATGTGATACAGATAAACTATATTAGAAACTATTACAGATTATGTTTTTGCTTTTATTGAACTTTTTAAATTTGAATATGCTAGAGGAATATACTACTTTTAGCTACATTGATGACATTATGGACACATGCATACATTTCTTTTTTATTTTGGTACTCATTATCAACATTTAATATTATCTCAATAACACATTTTATCTAATCTTGAAATGAAACTTTACAATCATAACTCCTGTCATCAATAAACCCACTTGGATTTTCTTTATTGATTATTTTCTCTCGGCTTTTAAGGGTACATTTTTTTATTTTCACCCTGACGAGGCACCCAATTTTAGCGAGGCTACCATTTTTCGATTTTCGACCCTTGGGCCATTTATTCTCTTTTTGATCTTAGCCATGAAACATCTTTAGTCTATCTATGTTTACTGGCTTTCTAAACTTATTGCTAACACTATCTAATAGAATGGCTGCTCTTTTGGATCATAACTTTTATATCATGAAAGGTCTTTCCCATGTAGGCCTAAACTTACCTTGGATGTGTGGAATCCCTAGCCTCGTCTATTTAAACACCAGATCTCCCTCTTTTAAGGGAGCTTCTTAACCTTCTTTCCGAACGAATGAGAAAGCCTCTTCTGATAAACCTAATTATGATAATATGCCCTCATTCTATCCTCGTCTAGTAGGTTGAGCTGCAATAGTCTTTGTCTAGCCCATTTTTCTTTTGGTATCTTAACCTCTAAAATTACCCTCAAAGATTAATGCTCAATTTCTACTGGTAATATTGCTTCTATCCCATAAACCAGAGAAAATAGAGTAGCTCCTATTGAAGTTTTGGTTGTCATCCTCTAACCTCTAATGTAAAGGAAAGCTTATCGGCCCAGTCTTTATAAGTTCGAACCATTTTAGCTAGATTTCTTTTGACATTCTTATTAGCTACCTTGATTGCTCTATTTGTCTGAGGTCTATGAGGAGAGAACTTGTGGTGTTAAACTCCATACTTGATGAGCATCTGCCCAGTTTTATCGAAGAATTGTAGCTCATTATCAAACACTATATGATGAGGCAAACCATATATGTATATCAAGTTTTTTTCAATGAACTTAGCCATGTCCCTTGCATCTATCTTCTTGAAGGATTCTACTTCCACCCACTTAATAAAATAGTCAATAACCATTATAATGAACCTGTGACTATTTGAAGTAGGCAGATGGATCATACCCATGATGTTTATACCCCACGCAGCGAATGGTCATGGCGATATGAGGTTGCGTAACACGAAAATCAGTAAATGCCTCATATCTATGTATTGTTGGCATAGTTGGCACTCTCTAACATACTTGAAACAATCATTGTCCATTTTAAGCTGAAAGAATCCTTAAAGAATAATCTTTTTAGCTAAGGTTAAATCATTCATATGGGCTCCACTCACTCCTACATGCACTTCCTCTATGACCTACCTTGCCTCCTTTTCTTCTAGACATTTTAACTGGAACCCATCGGGCTGTCTCTTATAAAGCATCCTTCCTATAGTAAGGAATTGGGTATATAGCTTACAGATCATTCTTTGGTCCTTTTTAGTAGCCTTTTTGGGGAACACTAACCTTTTTAAATAATTTTAAATGTCATAGTATTAAGATTTTCCATCGTTTACCTCGATATCCATAACTTGTTTATCCTCAAAGCGCAATTTATTAGAACTCAAAATCAGCATGGGTTCATACTCACCTCTCTCGAATTATACCACATCAATATCAAAATAGCCAAGGCATCTACTAGTTGGTTCTCTTCTCTAGGCATATAATCAAAGGTACAAACTTCGAATTGGCTATTTAAAGCTTTCAAACACTTAAGATAGGGCAATAATCACTCTTCCTTAATTGACTATTCACCCATCACCTGAATAATTACCAAAGATGAGTCTCCAAATACTTTTATGGATTTTACTACCATAGCTAACAAGGCTTCCAACCCAAAGATGCAGGCTTTGAATTCAGCTTCGATGTTCATAGCCTTATATCTTGATTTCCTTGCTAATGGCAATTTCTCTCTTTCTAGTGCTATCATGATCACTCCTACTCCTGCACCTTTGTTGTCCATAGCCTTATTGAAGTACATCTACCAACCCTACACTGTTATAGCTATAATATGCTCATTAGGAAATTTATAAGTCATCTCTTCTCCTTCTCGAGGTTGATTAGCCAAGAACTCCGCTACTACTCTCCCTTTGATGGTTTTCCTAGTGATGTATTATATGTCAAACTCCTGCAGGAGAATCAACCATCTTCCTATCTTTCCTCAGAGTGAGGATACTTCTTGTAAATACTTGAGAGGATTTTGTTTAGCCACGGCTTGTATCCTATAGGAATGGAAGTAATGTCTTAGCTTTTTTGATGCCCATATGACTGCTAGACAAATCATTTTGACCTCTACATACTTTACTTTATCAGGGAAAAACTTATTGTTGAGGTAGTACACTACATACTCAATCCCAAAGTCATCCTCTTGAGCTATTATTGCTCCTATTGAACTACCCTTTATAGCCAGATACAAAACCAAAGGTTTACCTACCTAAGGTGATCTCAACACTTGACATTATCATGCATATCGATTCAAATTTATATCTCATCACACCTTAAGCATATAAATAAATCAAACATATCTATTTCAAAAAAGATTCATATGATTTATGCATGGCAATTCTAGAGAGAGAAAATAAATAGGAGCCTAGAATATTACCTTCAGGAGATATTCTGACTCTGAATTTCTTGTAGTCTAGATATGTACTCCAACTTATGTTCTTTGTTTTTCCGAAATCAAATGAATATTTGTTATATGTATGTGTGTATGTTTGTATCAAAAGATTGTCAAAGCAAAGTTCTTCTTAGAGAAAGAGAGAAATTATCTTTCTTTTTCTCTAAGTTTTGGCTCCATAAAAAGTGATTCCTCCCTCCTTTTGGAAACTCTAGAAGTTTGCCTTTTATAACTAGGTTAGAGTTGGAGTTGAATTCAAATTCCAACTTTAACTTTTCAAATCTGGAGATATCCTTCCATTAAATTGGGATTAGAATCCCTTGAAAATGCTTATCTCATTTTTTTTAAATTTCAAAACCGTGGGAAATATGGAAAAAAACCACAGACAAGCATCCCTATTAAGGGGTTCGACCTAGATAGGAAAGAAAAGGATAGAGAATATTATCCCTCATGTGACAGATGACCGTCTATCACTTCTGAGGGAAAAATTAAAGTTTTTCATGCACTTATGTTAAAACACTTGAAATTTTTTAAAAAATAATAAAATCTTTGAGAACAATGTGAGAAATTCACAATCGGAGCTTTGAGATCCAAACCTATTGTATGTAATATGTTATTTTCTCATCATCAAGTAACCCTAATCTAGGCTGCGTTGGATCGTGATGTCTACACATATAAGTCCCTAAGATTGAGATCACTAAGACTATTTCCCATTTTTTCCCTATTGGTTTTTGTACTATGGATAAGACCATAATTAACAAATTAAAAATGCTCATGCACTTTCAGGGTAGTCTTACCCAAATGAGCTTTGTTCTTGGCCGATATATCACTGAAAATATTATTATTGCTCAGAAAGTAATTCATACCATGAGAACTAAGAAGGGTAAAATAGGTTTTATAGCAATCAAGGTTAATTTAAAGAAGGATTATGACTGGTAATTAGGCCTTTCTTTAGGATACTTTATCAAATGTGGGTCTTCCTATAGACATCGTAACCTGAGGCAGCTTAAATCGGGATTACTCGTGAGAAAATAATACATTTATGATAAAAATAAGTATAAATTTCAATGCTCCGGTCTTGATTCCTATGTCTTATAATCATTTTAAGGGTTTTGACTTGATTTTCCAAAAGTTTGAGATAATTTTTAGAAAAAAAACCCTGATTTTGATCCACTTGTAGTGACAAACGGATGTCTACTAGGGAGAGACAATCATTTATAACTGGACTCATTTATTATAGGTCAGATTAGGGGTATTTTATAAATTTTAAGGAATCGTGTGAGGGACGACCGTCTATCACTGACAGATGCCCATTTTTAGGGGTTTTTTTAGATTTTTCACATTTTTCAAAGTTGAAAAGTTTTGATTTAGATCATATTCTAACATTTGACCAGCTTTGAATTTTTAGGGAGTTGATCTCCACCTTTTGAAGAGTTAGAGTTGGAGTTTATTTCCAACTCTTCTT
Source organism: Excoecaria agallocha (assembly GCA_037975025.1). Classification (NCBI taxonomy): domain Eukaryota; kingdom Viridiplantae; phylum Streptophyta; class Magnoliopsida; order Malpighiales; family Euphorbiaceae; genus Excoecaria; species Excoecaria agallocha. Next base: position 38,848 of record JBBPFJ010000603.1, read on the forward strand.
CAGATATTTAAAGCAAAGAAAATTAGGGTTTTAAAGGGGGACTCTCACTTGAAAAATAAGAAGCATGTTTTTGAGGCAGAGAAAATACAATTCTTTTATTTTTGAAAACACTCTTCCATACTTAAATAAAAGACATATTTCTTTACTAAAGGTGGGAATCAAAGATTGAGACTTTAGAGTATGCTTTCTAGAGTCACATAATCAAATTTCTTGAGGAAAATACTTTGGGCCTCAGTCTCTTTCTCTTTATAGACTCTAAACTATAATCTTGCAGATAGGTTTCCATTTGTTATTTTTCATGTTGCCATCTCTATGATTTTATGTTATTAAATACATATTTACAATGTTTGTGGTGCCATGGTTATATGATGATCTTTTAGGCATGTAGAATGTCATATTAGTTTATTTATATGCATGCTTTATTATTGATGTTTTAAGGAGTTATTCAATTTATTTTGTGTATTTTTTGTGATTAACTTGTTTAATTATGATTTAAGATGTGTTTTATTGCTATTTTATAGTTTGGCATTATTTAAAGTCTCAGAATAGCATATGTAAGGTTTAGAAGTGATTTACCTTTATTTTAGATTGCATTTTAGCCTTCTATGTCTGTTCTTTGAGTGACAAATAGTAAAAAGGCATTGCATATGGCCATCTATCATAATGATAGACGGGACATCATGATCCTCCTTCTCATCCTATCCCTCACCTTTATTTAGGCATCTATTCTTTTGGCTTGGAGTGTTTGTGGCTTGATTTAGATCATTTTTATCATATTTTAATGCTTTTTATGCCATTTTAAGTCATTTTTAATGTATAAATTCATGTTATACTCATGTTCATTCATGTGGACATGTTTTTCATTATTTATTTATTTATTTATTTTTCATGCTATTTTTTATTATTTTTAGCTCACTTACCATTTAATTTCTTTTAATCTACTAATTAATTTGATTTTTTTGTATCTTTGAGTAAGCCAATTATTTTGCATTTTTTTTGGAGTTTAAGGGGAGATGATCCTATCTTGGAGGTCTTCATCGATTGGTTCCTCCTTATTGATCGGTATCTAGCAAGTGTACTAGATAGACTAAGTAATATAGAAAAATGTATTTAAGATCCTAAGAATATTGAACCCAAAGGAATAGGGATTGTTAAATAAAATATCTAATTGAATTCAATTAATATGAGATTATGCCCAAGTTTTTAAATTAAAATGAGTCCTAAGCTAAGTAAGAAATTAAATCTAAAAATTAACAACTAAATTAAAATAAGGTCATCAAAGAAATCAATAAAATTGAAATTAATGCTTAGAAAATTCTATCCGTATAAATGTAATTGGAAACGAGTAAAATAATATTAACATGAATATCTGGAAAAACCCAACTTAAAACAGGTCTCTTATTCATAATACCATCTAAATTACTAAGCTCTCTAATTAAGAACAACCTAATAACTAGCATTAGCTCAGGTTCATAAATTCCTAAATCTCAAATGAATATCCTTTTGTAAAACCCATTTAAAAATCCATCTATTTCCCAACATACTTGAACTAAATATAATTCACACGTGAGAATCAAAAACTCAATTTGGAACATAAAGATAACTAGATATAGAAATAAAAAAATAAGGCATAAACATACACAATTAACATTCGAATTTAATAACTAACCATCTCTCGATATATTAAAAATAAAAATCAAACATCAATATAAGTGCATAATTAATCACAAAAAATAGAAGAAAACATACAAATATTTATTAAACTTAAATTTCCAAAAAAAATTATGGTTCAAAAATTCCTAAGCAAGAAGAACTACTCAAACATCATGAATGTAATATTAAGATACAAAGATAAAGTTAAGAATACACCCTTGATGAAGATAAAATACAAATTAAATCTCTTTCTTCTTCAACCTTGCACTACAAAAAAAATGTAGAATAGCGACGAAAATTTGCGACAACAATAAAATTCGTTCCTAATTGCACAATATAGCGACAACTTTGCGACAAAAAATGACTTTCATCGCAAATATTGAAAGATTTGGTGGGAAAATAAATATTGCGACAAATTTGCGACAATAAATTCTTATTGTTGCTAATATCAAGCGCCAAAATTTTGGCGCAAACAATTGCGACGATAAAAAGCAGATTTAGCGACAATATTGTTGTAGCTAATTAGCGACAACAACGTTGTAGCTAATTGGCGACAACAATGTTGTCGCAAATTAGGCAAAATATACTATTCCCTTCCTATCGCTTAATTGGTGACAACATTGTTGTAGCTAATTGGTGACAACATCGTTGTAGCTAATTAGCGACAACATCATTATAGCTAATTGAGGCAAAATATACTATTCCCTCCCTGTGGCTCAATTGGTGACAATATTGTTGTAGCTAATTGGCGACAAACACCGTTGTAGCTAATTGGCGACAACTATGTTATCGCAAATTAGGTAAAATACACTATTCCCTCCCTGTGGCTCAATTGGCGACAACAATGTTGTAGCTAATTAGCGACAACACCGTTATAGCTAATTGGCGACAACAATGTTGTCGCAAATTAGGCAAAATACACTATTCCCTCCCTGTGGCTCAATTGGCGACAACATTGTTGTAGCTAATTAGCGAAAACACCGTTGTAGCTAATTGGCGACAACTATGTTGTTGCAAATTAGGCAAAATACACTATTCCCTCCCTGTAGCTCAATTGGCGACAACATTGTTGTAGCCAATTAGACAACACCGTTGTAGCTAATTGGCGACAACAATGTTGTTGCAAATTAGGCAAAATACCCTATTCCCTTCCTATGGCTCAATTGGTGACAACATTATTGTAGCTAATTAGCGACAACACCGTTGTAGCTAATTGGCAACAATAATATTGTCCCAAGTTAGGCAAAATACCCTATTCCCTTCCTATGGCTCAATTGGCGACAATATTGTTGTAGCTAATTAGCGACAACAACATTGTAGCTAATTGACGACAACAATATTGTCGCAAATTAGGCAAAATATATTATTCCCTTCTATGGCTCAATTGGCAACAACATTGTTGTAGCTAATTAGCGACAACAATGTTGTTGCAAATTGGCGACAACAATGTTGTCGCAAATTAGGCAAAGTATACTATTCCCTTTCTATGACTCAATTGACGACAACATTGTTGTAGCTAATTAGCGACAACACTGTTGTAGCTAATTGGCGACAATAATGTTGTCGCAAATTAGGCAAAATATACTATTCCTTTTTATGGTTTAATTGGCGACAATATTGTTGTAGCTAATTAGCGACAACACCGTTATAGCTAATTGGCGACAACAATGTTGTCGCAAATTAGGCAAAGTACACTATTCCATTATCATTAGTTACAGAAAAATTTATAAAGTCAATATCATGTTAACATTGAGTTTAATTATTCTACATTGAGTTTAAATAACATTTATTTTAATAAATTTAACTATATAAATTAAACTAATTATTATATTAACAAAAAAATAAATAAACTAATTATTGGCAGTCCAATAAATTTAACTAATACATTATTTATTAGTAAAAATTAAATAAACTAAATTGTTGTTACTTAATTAATTAAATTGAACTAATTATTTTATTTATATTCAATAATATCAATTATAATCAATTATTATAAATTATGCAATAAAATAACTAAATTGGAAAAATATAGCTCTCACAAAATTAGCTTGAGAAAATGTTATAGCCAATTTTGCAAGAGGCATTCTGTAGCTAATTCACTAAATTTTTTGAGCGGGATAAAAATGTTAATTGACGGGTTTCATTTTTTCTAAATCCACTTAAACCTTACCCTTCAATGCCAGCCCCCTCTTACCCTCTCTCTCTCCCTCTCTCGTTACAAGCGTAGGAATTTGGTCTTGAATTCGCTCTTTTGAAGGATAGAGATTTCATCTTTTCTTTCTCAGTGACTCTCTTTCTAGGTGCATTTTCATCCCTCTCTTTCAGTTTAGTCAACGTTTCCAAATTTTAGGGTTTTTTAGTTCTTTTGCTTATCGGTGACTTGATTCCGTAATTTTTGGACTTCTACTTCTTCGTTTAATTAGTTAATTTTTATTTTTCCTTGAATCAGTTCTTTTTGCTCAAGCTATTATTTTTCATTTTCTTTAGCTTATCTGTTTCGATAAGCATTTTTTAGTGGGTAATTGTGAATATTGATCGCAGAAAAAGAAAAAAGAATGATATTTTTTTTCTTTTTTCATTTACTTAGTTCATTTTAAGTTTCTTTACCTTAGATGTGCTAGTGATAATCTCATTTGTTATTATTATTTTTTTCAATGCCCAAACGTTTCGTTTCGGTGACTGAAATGGTGGGAGTTATGCCCTCTTTTTGTGGTATTCATTCTCTTCTTCTGAGATGTACTTGAAAATGGGGTCTTTGTCTTCTTCTCGATTTTTTTATGGACGATTTTAGGCAATTTATCATCATTTCCGTCGAGTATAGCTATTTGGTCTTCCAGAGAAAATGAGGAAAAGTAAATTATAGTCTTGCTTTTTGTTTTTGTCAATTTGTTTCTTGAATTTATTGCATCAGTTGAGCTAAGTAAGTTTCTTGGTCTAATTGTGTGATGAATTGCGGTCCTTATTGCAACTTAAAAAATAATATAAAAGCAGTTGATTTTAAATTGATGATTCTTTTAGATGATACGATTAAATTAATTTTAAATATATATTTTAGATGATTCTCTTAGTTTTCTTAATGATTTTTTTAGATGATACGATTAAATTGATTTTATATCTATATTTTGGCTTCAATATCAAATTAAATTACTGTCAAGAGAATTATATATCTATCAAGAGAAATTATAATAATATCCCTCCTTTTGATGTTCCCATGTCTCGAAATTCTAAGGAAGAAGTAAGACGGTTTGAGAGTTAAATATGATGATGTTTGATGAGATGGGGTTTTGTGGTGACATGGATTTCTTCTCTGCTCCAATTTTTATTTTACAATTGTTAATCTGGACATTTTTGTGATAACTGCAGGGATATTAGCTCAGTCGCTTCTTTACTTACTTTATCGGAAGTTATTGGATTGGTAATCGTCCTTTGGTGAGTGCTTACTGGGGAAATCGATGCTTTTAAGTGCGAGCTCCCTCTTTGTATGCTTCTCCTCAATGATGGTTCATTTTTCTTTCTCAATTTATTATCATCAATGTGTATATTTCTATATTTCTGTTTTTTTTTTAGAATTGTTCGAATGCATTTTTCTTTCTCAATTTATTATCATCTTTCTTCTACCTTTGATCCAAAACAAAATTTGAAAATAGAATCTAAGGTAACTATCTGCAAGTTGAAAAAGCTTTTAAAAGGAGGAAAAAGAAATGGAAATTGATTTGTTTCTTTCGTTTTCTTTTTTTTTTTTTGCATTGTTATTCTTGGACAGACATCTAAGAAAGAAAATCAGTATGCAAGTTTGGATACATTTGAGGCTTGTAAAAGCAGGAGTGCAGCAAGAACCTTTATGCCATTTAAGACCTACACTGGTTTGTCAAAGAAGGGGGATAGTAAGAGTAATAATATTACTAGAGAGGAAATGCCTGTTCCCGCTCTTTCTCTTTTAACTCCTGGAATCAAGTGCTTAAGGGAAGAATCTAGCTCTAGAGGTTCAAGAATAAGCTGTGGCAGAGCAGTTTCTTTTTCTGCACCTAATCCTCAGCCAAATTTCAGAAATGGGCCACAGCCACCTCAACAGCAGACTTTTAGGAAGCAGAGGAGGTGCTGGTCCCCAGAATTACATAGCCTCTTAGCCTGGTTCTGTTATAAGATTGAAATTAGGATATTGGGATATTGGGATACAGAGATTGAAATGTGAACATTTAATGGGTCATAGTAGAGTTGGTTGATCCTTTTAGAATAATTAGACAGGTTGATAATTTGCCTTCTAATTTCTAATTCTTTTCGGAAATATCTAACTTGATTTATCTGGATGATTTTGCAGTTGCTACACCAAAGCAGATAAGAGAACTTATGCAAGTTGATGGTTTAACCAATGATGAAGTGAAGAGCCATTTGCAAGTGATTTTTCAATTTTTCTATTTCATTCCTGCTGTTTGATTTTTAGGAAGCATGAGTAGGGGTAACTTTTGACTAATCTGGCTGATAGCTTTTATTTAACTTTCCATATTTAAGTTTGAGAGATTGTGTGTTGTTAAATTGTTTGCATGGCATAATTCAAATATTCCTTTCCATTCAAAAAATGTTATCAAAACCAATCCTGAGAATTATTTATTGGAACTATAAATTTCAAAGCAACTGCAGTTTAATTTTCTAAAACACAATGAACAGCTTTCTGCCTGAGAAATCAAGATGTGTGTATAGTCTCTAGCTGAGTTCAACTCTTCTACCCCCTTCCCACTGCCTTTTTTTCTTTTTTGACGTTTTCATGTTCTACCTAAGCATCAAATGTGAAATGCTTCTGATATAGCATGGATGTTTGCTTAAAGACTTCATTCATCATCACCATACAGATGAAAAAGTTGAGTTAAATAAATTCATGAATGTCATAATAAAATAAATTAAACTTAACAAATATATGGAAAGTAGTTAAACAAAGAAAGACCTGGAAAATAGACTAATTGCTTTCCTCAAAATTATTCCAAAGAACAAACATTGGGCCTGATTCCCTTTCAATTGTGGCAGTCATTTAAGTTTCTAGGATATATTTGTTTCTTTCTAATTAAAGAAGTATGTTTGATCTATCATTTTTAAAATTTGCATATTGCTTTTAAAGGTGCTTCCTAAGTAATTTTTTTCCTAAACTATGAAAACATAGATTTTCTTCATGTTAAGACCATCTTTTTCTTTTTAGATTAATAATAAGGTATTTCGTAAACACTTTAGGTTTCATGTATTCATGATATGGTACTCGAACAATCAACCATTGGAAGTATTAACAATAAAATTAGTTAGCCATGCATATATGAATGCTAAATATAAGGGTTTGTCTAATTTTGAGTCAACAGATGTATAAATGTTACTTGAGTAACACTAAACCTCTAGTAACACTTGGGTGCGCATAGAACTATATTCAATTGCATGGTTTGTGATGTTGTGCTTCTTTTGTTTTCCTATGAAACCAAATATCATAATGTGCAGGTTCCTGCAGTTTATTGGTGGTATAAGACTGCTAGCCTTCACTTTGCATTCTTTGTCTATCAACAGCCTTCACCTTTAGTTCATGGAGCAATTTGCTTCACCGAGTTGGATTTGAAATGCATGCATGGTAAGAGCATTTGAAACCCAATTCATCATCCTTGAGAATTATGTTACCGTCTGTTTTAAAGGTCTATACAACAACAATCTTTTGCATTTTTTAATTTGGCAGTTATCCCTTGCACATTAAATACCATCATGAAATGGTTGCATGCAATTTCTATACAGCTGATATTGATTTGAAAAGAGACTTATATTGGTCAAAACCTTATCTAAATGATGGAGAAATGAGCTTTAATCACGTCATAATTCTTCTAAAAGTAATATAAGCATCAACATGACTTATGGATGTCCACCCCAAACAGCTTTTAGAAGAGCAGTCATATAGCTACTCTCCATTCTTGAACTTTGGTCTAGAAAAGAACAAGAATAAAGGTCATTTGACTTTTTTTTTGCTGTAGATTCTTCTGATTCATGAACTGCATAATGTGATACTTCTTTCTGCTATCTTCTTTCTTTTCTTATTTGGGAATCTTGAAGCATAAATCATTGAAGAAGATGCACTTGATTTCCCTGTGCAGCTTAGGACAAGATATCTGTTTCTCATTAGTACTCATCTGCAATGTTTGCATTACATCTGTTATTTATTTATAAAGTTATCTATTGATGAGAACATGACTTTTTTTTCTTTTTCTTTTTCTTCTTCTTCTTCTTCTTCATGCCTTCAATTGTTACTACTTATTAGTAGATTTTTTTTCTTCATGCAGTGGATGCACTGCCTTGCTGTTACTGGTTTTCTTTTGGAAAATTCAAAATCATGGAATTGGCTTCAAGGGAAGGCCATTGAACCTACTGAACTGCTACATTTTCCTGTTTATGAATATTGAATTTCATTTTTACTTCCTTTTCTCTCTCCACCACCTATTTTAGACATAATTGTTTGATATGGAATTGAGTTTTATTTTTCAATGACTGAAAATGAAATGAGTGCAAAGATGTTGGTATACAATTATTTCTTGTTTCTAATTCGGGCATCATTTGATTACTCACTGTGGGCTTTTATACTTTTGTTATTTTTAATTTTATTTAGAAATCTTAATTGATTTTGACTTAAGGTAGCATATTAGACTAGACTTGCTTATCAATCCCATTCCATAGCCATGCAATAGATTGATAAAATCCCACAAACAACCAAAGCTAAGCTTTTTAAGATTCGATATTATTCCTAGAAAACTCAAAAAAGATGATCCACTACTTGTGTTTTTAGTGGGTTTGCCTCATTTTAATTTCTCACACCTTTGTATTAATTTTCTATTTGTTTCTCATAACTTGTCCTTGCAATATTTGTCCACTATGTAGATTGAATTTGAAGTTGAGATTTGTGCTGAGTATGAACAAGAGATGGATCAGCGGGTTAGACAAATCCAGCAATAGATGGAGATGCAACAACTTTTTTTAGCACTAGATTTAAGAGCAAATGTATCTATTTACATTATAGTTGTAAGTATATAGTATGACATTTGGGTGACATTTCTTATTGTTATATATGCGTGTATTATTTTAGATATACAATTAACGATGATATCCATTTGTAAATAACAATTTTTTAATGAATATATATATTTTTGTATTAAATATTAAGTAGTCTATAAATATAAATTTGTCATATGTGGCTTGTCATTTAAATGAAATTTTTATATTAATTTAAAAAATAAAAAAATAATTTTGTTTTAGCGAGGAATTAACATTTTTGAACAGTAGCTATTTAGCATCAATAATGTCGTAGCAATATTGCGATGAAAATACTGTCGTCACAATATTTTGCTTAAACAATGTCGTAGCAATATTGCGACGAAAATACTGTCGTCGCAAAATTTTGCGTGAACATTGTCGTAGCAATATTGGGACAAAAATATTATCGCAAAATTTTGCTTGAACAATGTCGTAGCAATATTGCGATAAAAATACTGTCGTCGTAAAATTTTGCGAGAACATTGTCGTAGCAATATTGCGACGAAAAAAACCGTCGCAAAATTTTGCGTGAACATTATTGTAGCAAAATGGCGATAAATATTTAGCGACAATGCTCTTTCGTCGCTAAAATTTGGCGAAGACTTTTTGTTGTAGTTAGATTCTGCTACAACGACTTTTGTTTCAAAATGAAAGTCGTCGCTAAGTTGTTGCTAAACTGATTTAGCGACAAAAAAATACCAGTTAGCGACGAATTTTGTCGTCGCTAATTTGCATTTTTTTAGTAGTGTTGAATTCTCCCTTGAATTACCAAATTTAATCTAAACTAAAACAGAAAATAAACCTTAATTTACAAAATCTAAAAGAAAGAATAAAAATGCTAAAAAAAAAACTCCTTCAAATCATTCTTTATTGCTCCTTTTATATATCTTCAAAAGATCCCAAAATAGGAGAAATTATGCTGCCAGTAGAGGTGTTTTTCACCTCTACCGAGGTGATTTAGCCTTTAAAGAATTATGTCTTTCCTCAGTAGAGGTGAATTTCACCTCTACTGAGGTGATCTTTACTTCCTTTTCATGTCTTCCTCTGTAGAGGTGATTTTCACCCTCACCGAGATGTTTGCTTTTAGATTGAAATGCCACTCTTTTTTTTTCTTTTAAGGACCTCAGTTGGGGTGATTTTCACCTCTACTGAGGTGATTTCATATTTCTTCAATTAAACACCTACAAAATACAAAAATACAATTAAACCCATATAAATCAAATACTTATGAAATTAAACATAAAATTAACTAAATTAACACTAAAACAACTTCTAAACACACTAAAAACACACTAATAAATATAGTCAAAATACAAAACTATCACTTATCCTTCTTATTCCTTTTTTTGCATTTAATTTTTTTCCTTATTTTATACCATTTTGTTTTGTTCATTGTTGTATTTAAATTGCTTAATTTTAATGCCTTATTTAATTTTGGATGTATTTGTTTTTGGGAATTGTAATAATTTAGTAAAAAAGAATTTTTGGCATGTTAATAATAAAATTCATGTTAATGTTTTAGATATTTAATTAACTTGTGTTTTTTAACAAAATTAACCAATGTCTAATTTTTCACTCCAAAATTACACAATAAAAGGAGAGCCTCGTTTTATTCAAAATTAAGATCACTAATTCTACATTTTATTAAAATTAATAAAGACTCTTCATTGTTTTTGTAAATATGTATATGGGAACCAAAGTTTTCAAACTTAATAAATATTCCATTTCATGTATGACATTTAATCCCGTTCTTTTCCTTTAGATAATTTACTTCTGTAATAATTAAGTAGTGGATTTATTTGCTTTATTTACTTATTTTATTTATCGCTTTTACTTATTTGATTGGCGTATTTATTTATTTTCTTTGCAATGCATCGTATGAGAATGGAGGTAGTGGATTAATAATAAAAACTTAATTATAAGCAACACCTAATCGAGATGCAAAGTAAAAGTGATATTTCAAACATTATAGTCACTGAGATTAGGTTAGCCTCTGTCAAGTTACCTAATAATGATAGCGCTATGTTTGAGATAGTAAAAAAATATAAGTTCTTTCGTCTCTCTTCTATCAAATTTTTTTTATCAAGTATGAGAAAATATTTGCATTGGATTTTAAGGGGAAAATACTCTTTTATAGGCATTATTTTTGTACTTTTGCAAATGGCGGGAAATAGGCTTTTAGATTGGGACTATTGGCTCATTCAAGAGTGAGTCATAGGCTAGAGTCAAGATCGCATACCGTAACTCACCCTTGACTCACGGTTTGAAATGTCTAGTCACGCTCCTATCATGGTTCTTTACTAGCTAGTGAGTTACAAACCCGATCTGTGACTCGTCAATGAGTCACAGACCTAGCCCATGATTAGTTTTTTTTAGCTTTAAAATTGTTATAGGTCACATTGCTCATGGCTTGTGAGTCACAACCCGTGACTCACCACTCACGGACCTAGCCTGTGACTCAATATTTTCTAGCAAAACTTTCGTTTCTCTTTTCGCGAGGCGTAGGATTATTTTCAATAAAAAGAAAATCATTTTGCCTTGATCCTAATCCAAACCTAATTAAGGATGGATGGGATGTTTTCACTACAAGAAAATTTGGAAATAGCAACGGAAATTAGCAACCGAATTTGGTTAATTTCCGTTGGTAATCAAAATTAGCAACCGAAAATAGCAACGGAAAATTCGGTTGCAATTTTGCCAGTTGGTAAATTTAGCAACCGAATAATTTCCGTTGGTAATTTAGCAACGGTATTAGATTCGGTTGCTAAATTTACCAACCGAATATCCGTTGCTATTTTTGGTTTCTAATTTTTATTAGCAACGGAAACTAAATTCCGTTGCTATATGTAACCAATGTACATTTCGGTTAATTGGTCAACATTACCAACCGAATTCAGTTTCCGTTGGTAAATTTACCAACCGAATTACTATTCCGTTGGTAAATTTACCAACCGAATTACTATGCCGTTGCTAAATTTAGCAACCGAATAGTAATTCGATTGGTAAATCTATTCGGTTGCTAAATTTAGCAACGGACTTGTAATTCCGTTGCTAAATTTAGCAACGGAATAGTAATTCGGTTGGTAAATTTAGCAACCGAATTATAATTCCGTTGCTAAATTTAGCAACGAAAAATGAATTCGGTTGCTAAATAAAAACTATCGATAAAATTATAAATTATAAAATTATGCTAGTTTTGTTAGATTGGCATAATATTTTAGTTAAATCAAATTATTTATTTATAAATAAATATATTTCAAATTTATCATGAAAAGAAAATATTATTATTGATAATATAATATTAAGATTGTAATGGACAAAAATATAAATTCTAAAAATATATTATATTACTGTAAAGTAAAATTCTATGAAAACCATAATAAAAACAACATAAAATCAGTATCAATAACAATCTAAAAATAGAAGTC
>JBBPFJ010000603.1:51172-72460 GCA_037975025.1 Excoecaria agallocha
AAGTGAGAGAAGATAACTAGACACCCAAGTAGGCACATAAGTCATCAGCAAAAAAAAAATTACGATCGCGAGTTTGAAAGAGTCAAATCGATCGAAGCCAGCCCGCGAGATGATGCCTTCATGAGATAATTCTAACTTTACATTCTCATCCTTTTTTTCATACATTCAAGTTTTTAATAATTATATGTCATAAAAGTGATATATAAAGAGGGAGAACAAGAAGAATAAAGTAACAAAAATATGCAACAAACATTGAACTTCTTAAAGATACAAGGTACATGGATAAGATACTCCTTCAGAAAAAAGAGAACTTTCCGCTCGAAAGTACACAACAAAGAGCTTCCCCACACACCAAAAAAATAACAAATAACAGGGAAAAAAGAGGACAAGATGGCTCTACTAGCACTAACAACACCTCTACTCCCCTTCACCATTTTCACCCTCTATTATGTCTCGTAATAAAAACCTTAGTGGTCCATGATCGGATTTTTATTGTGAGCAGCAACTGTTGGTCTTTTCATCGACACCATCACTCCAACGCAGTGACTAAGGTAGTGGCGAATATGGTACCGATAGAGATTGAAGAAATTACGAAGCAAACACATGGATGTATCCACAACCATGAGAAGTCCAAGGCTGAGAGAAGAAAATAACAAATAAGAGAAAAAAATGCATAACTTCCTACAACAAGTCATACACTGCTGGGAATAAACTCATCAATTTATTCACCTTTCTAAAATGGAATGGAGGAAAAAGAACAAAATAGTCAGGTGGCTCCATAAAGGAAACTCCAAGAAAAGAAAGAGAAAAAATACGCCCATTTATAATGTTCCTAATCTTCATGGGAATGAGCTACATAGCCTCACTATTCAATAGAGGAGTAAAAAGTGCAGTAATTGAGGCTTAAAAGATGAAGTGGCAACAATAAAGCCCACCTTTTCTCAAAGCAATCAAATCCAAAGCAATGCGAAAAAAGAAGCAATCCCTGTTAGAAAAAATAGTCAAAGAACAATCAGCAATACCTCCAGGTAACCTTTCATTTTGTAAATAGATAAAGTTAATTTTTAAAACTGTAAAACACAACAGGAAAAGCAAAAGATCAAAAACATTAAGTAAAACCACATTATCCCAATCTCCCTAAACTGATGATTTCATTCCAATTGATGAATATCCCGATCGATGTACTTATCCCAATCTTCCTAGGTTAATTATTTTATTTCGATCGATGAACATCCCGATTGATGTGCTTATCCCAATCTCCCAAGATTGATGATTTCATTTCGATTGATGAACATCCTGATCGATGTGCTTATCCTAGTCTCCCCAGATTAATGATTTAATTGTGATCGATAAACATTCTAATCAATGTACTTATTCCAATCTCCCCAGACTAATGATGTCATTTCGATCGATGAACATCTCGATCGATATACTTATCCTAGTCTCCTTAGACTGATGATTTTATTTCGATTGATGAACATCCCGATCGATGTACTTATCTCAGTCTCCCTAGATTGATGATTTTATTTTGATCAATGAACGTCTTGATTGATGTACTTATCCCAATCTCCTCAGATTGATGATTTCATTTCAATTGACGAATATCCCAATCGAAATACTTATCCCGATCTTTTCAGATCGATGATTTATTAATTTCAATCGATGACGTATCCCAATCGATGCGTTTATTCTGGTTTCTAAGACTGATGGCTTGTCTTGATCGATGCTATTCCAGATTGATACATACGTTCCAACAAAACAAGCTAAAACTCTTGACTTTCGAGAAATCGATCTAGCTGTAAAAAAAGGGGGATAAGAAATGATAACACCTTAAAAAATAGAATTACGAGGCCCAAGACTTTAGGAGGCTTAAATAAGGAAGGACTAAGGATGCCTCCCAAAGGCCAATAGACTAGACACAGGAAATGAGACCCTTCGATTGGGCGAGGACTCCTCCAGGAAAACAAATGGTCAAATAAAAGAAGTCTAAGCTAGTAGAGAAAAGAAATACAACTTCAAAAAATCTCTTCGATACTAAAAACAACAAAAAGGCAGGTTAGTAAAATGAAAAATAATTTATGTTTATAAAATTATTTACAGGATTAAATTTCAAAATTCTCGATCGACATACATCCCGATCAAATAAGCCTAACTCTCATGGACAATGTATATCCTAATCAAAACTAATTCTCTCGATTGATGTACATCCTGATCATAATCATTAAAAAATTTGAACTTTGATCTCTCTTAAAAAATGATCAAACTTCCAGAAGGAGGACAAGTGATAACACCTCAAAATTTAAAGCTATAAGGCCCATTAGCTGAGACGCCCAAAAACTAAAACCCAGTAAATGTGTCCTTAGGACAGCCTACATGAGACATGAGGTCAATTGGATAGTTGAGGTTCTCCTGCTGTGACAAAGTTACTTGGCATATTCCACCGTCAACATCCCACATACAATCTCTAGCGGTCCTCTCTGGAACCAATACACCCTTACCCATAGGGAGATCAAAAGCCTCAGATACTGGGGCTCAAGATATGCTAAAGGCATAACCAAAAACTCTAAATGAGACTACTCTAGGCTCCCTATCAAGACATTGGGCACCTCGATACTCAAAGGTGGCTAAAAACTGATGAACCACCTTAGGATAAGTAGTATAGGCAGAGGCATAAAAATCTAGTCATCCCACTCGTACAATATAGTATTGTGCATCCCCTCAGATGCCCATAGCCTTCAAAAAGTCCTGTATCATGAAATGACTATATATAAACTGTACATTATGCAATGCTCTATATTGAGCAGTCTGAAGTTTTATCATCCATTCGGGCACCTTTACGTTTAGAAAGGGCAGTGGTGGTGGTGAAAGCTCTCTACGATGAGGCATCTATATAAAATAAATCATCCTAGTTAATACAACATCATGCGAATACACAATTCGAGACCATTTATTTAAGGACTAGGCATACTTGTAATATTGAGACGCCTAAAGAGACCGACTTATTCTAAACCAACTAAATTGATACTTAGATACTAGCCATTTTCATATTGCCAATTTAGAATAAAATCAATTCTAATAATAAGATCATAAATCTAATCCAACAGCATTGCAAGTGGAAATTGATTAATCAGGCATTTAAATTCAAATTTTACTCAACTTGCTCGTTTATTAATCCTATAATATAAGATGGAAAGAAGCACGAAAAATAAATATGTTTAATTGTTGACAATTAACTCGTATTACAAGACAAATTTCGTTACATCAAAATTATATACATTATTCATTTAAGTTTGCACAAAAGAAATTACAAACATGCATAATCACATGTATATATTGCACATGTATACAAAAAAAAATTAACTTTAACAGCAATCAGGTAGTATAATGACTGCTATCAGGAATTCTCTTGTACAGAGAAAAGAAATTATACTTACATGCTCTTAACTAACACAGATTCTTAAATGTTACCAACTAAATTCAATTTCAACATTATGCATGAATATGCACAAAACATCATATCATCGCTTTAAATCTCTATTTCAAACAAGGGTCTAAATAGCTAAAGTCACATTCTCAAAGACGACCTAGAAATTTTAAGCAAGCATAAATAACTAATTACGCATACATATTATACATAATTATTAATTGTGCAATTATCAAATATAAAAAGCTAAATTGGATCAATAAAATGCCAATATATATTATCTTAAAGTTAAGATTTTATTATTTTGAATTAATCTATCCTATAGACTCAACCAACCTTGGTGCTAATTGTTAAATCAAGTGAATAAGCCAATAACTAGAACTAAATGTTCATGAATAAATTAAAAGCCAAATGAGTATATATAAAAAAACACATAGTGCTTAATTACCCATGCAACTAAAAATCGAGTTCCAATGACTATACAAAATCATGTAATTACTTAAAATGAATTAATAAATACTATTATTATCTTTCCCATTTTCATCTTTCTTCCCTGTTACCATTCTTTTTTTCTTCTTCTTTCTATTTTTTTCATTTATTTTTTTTTTATTTTGGTTTGCTATGGCCCCTAAAGGTTTGCCATTATTTTTCATCATTTTCTTTTACTGCATGTTTTTCTTATATCTTAGCCTTTATTTTACCCCCATTCTTAAGAACTAGTTAAAGAAAAATTACTCTCTTCCATGGCTCTCCAGCAACATCAATAGTAAACAATAGGCAAAGGAGAAAGATTCCAAAAAATAACAAATCTAAGTTATCAATTAAAAACCAAAAACACCATTCATCAACAATATCTAAGAAACAACAAATGGTGAAATGAAAACAAATTTAAAAGGGATGGAAAGCTTACCTTGTCCATTAGTGGTGGAATAACAAAAAAGAAAGAGAACTTGAAAATTCTACTACTACTACGAATGGAATCCAAGCACGATTCCAATAGGACCAATGAAGAGCAAATCGGAGTTCGAGAGAGCAAGAAATAAAGAAAAGAAAAGTTTATTTTTAAGAAATCGCCGGGTTCCAGTGAAGGAGAATACGAAGAAGAGAGCAGAAAAAGACCTTTAAAAAAGCAACTTTTGGTGAGTCATGGACCAGGTTCGTAACTCAAGGGCCAAAATGATGCAGTCTAATTTAAAGAGAGGGAGGTCACGGATCTGGCCTGTGAAAGAGGAGGTGACTCACGGACATAACCCGCGTGTCAAGAATGACGATAAAAATGATGCTGACAACCACAAAAATAAAAAAAGATGGGATTTATGACCATTAATGCTAATTAATTGTAGATAATTCAAATTAAAATAATTAATTCATATTTAAACTAATTTGATTAAATTAGATTCTTAATATTAACGATTTTCACCAATAGTTAACAACCCTAATTGATTAATTTTGTATAACTGTAATATACTCCCTGAAATAAGGCTTCAAATTTTTTGCTAAAATTATGAATCTGCCCTTGTAAAGTCAAAGCAAGTGAAATAACGACAAAACAGTTATGCAAATGCATATCCCATGCAAAAGGAATGAATTACCCATAAAGCTTGAGATTGACTCATGGTACCTAGGAGTGAGTTGAGAAAATGAGTCAAAGTCCTGCAGAGTGAGTCATACTTGGCCTATAAAAACCCACAACTCTTTATTTAGCCGTCGATTGTCTGCATGTAATCTTGTCAACTCCGGGTGAGTGTTTTTCTTCACAGCCTTATCTACTTATTGCTTTATCTGTCTTCATTACCTATTATCACCATTATTATTTTATTTCATTATTACTTACTATTATATTTTACACATGACCCTTCATTTCTTATTTTCATTTTTAAGTTATCATTACTTTGCTATAAATCTCTTTATTATTAATTTTCATTTCCCATTTATTCATTATTATTATTATTATTATTATTATTATTTCCATTTTTTCTTTTATTTTGTTTATTTTGTTGTTTTTTATAAGGTTGTCAATCCAAAATGATGGGAACTTTCGACACCAAAGTGCACAGGTTGTTAGATGCCTCCAGAACTTGGGAAAACCCAATTTTAGCCTTATATTCAGTTCTAAAATTCTCACAAAGAGTCCATCTTAATAGTGATATTTTGTTGGAAACCACTCGATATTTGGACCTTCGATTCCATTTTTTCAAATTCACTCATCAAGAGCTATACCCCCTGGCTGAATAATTTGCCAAGATTATCGGTACATTTTTCTACGTAGGAACTCTGCCTTATGCTCCAAATTGTGTGCCTGATTATTCAAGAGATGTGAGCCAAACTCTAGGAATTCTTCCTTCCATTTTTGTAGGATTGTGCCTCGACTGGGGCCTATTCCTCTCTAACCTCTACTAGATGCATTGGATAGATTTTTTGACATACATACCTTTTAAATTGGCATTATTCTACTGATTTGTTTCTCTCTATACTTAATAGTGGACTTAAGGAACTCATTTGGTGACTATTGATTGCTCGACATCATTGATGGCATAGGCAATGGCCTGATCCCTTTCCCTGTTATCCTAGTAGAAACTATTCTTGGCTTAGACACTACATGTTTTGATTCTACTGTAGCTTTCTCAAGGAGCTCCTTATTACTCCAAATATCATCATTATTTTAAAGGCAGTTCACCTTTGTGGGTTTTCAAACCAGCTTCTCTTAGCGAGAGATGCATCCTCTTAGATTTTCACGAAACCCTATGCCTTATTTTTGCTTGAGATGAACCCAACTTAACCCAACGGCTTTTCTTTTCCTTTTTTTTATTTCATTTTGTTTTTTTCATTTTTTCATTCATTTATTTTTTAGGTATGACTGTAGATAAATTGAGGCTTTTCGAGGAACCTCCTCCCAGAGTGATCAACACATATTCTATGAGGCATATTCTTCCCAGAAGAAGGATTTATAACTTTGACTCAGTATAAGAAGTCTCCGTGTGCCTATCAACAGTAGATGATAATGACATTAGTTTCATATATGCATGGCTGATACCTGATTATGTGACTCGGGATGGCCCATCTGGTTGTGTTCCATTGTATAGCTTACATAGAGCCACTTTCTGTGTAGTTTCTCATTGTGTTAGGTAATTCGGGGTGTGATAGGCAATTGTAAGGCTACCACTATCATTTTGAGGAGGTACATTATCGGTCGCCTTTATTCGGGCTACCATCACTTGTGGGTTCAACTGTACGTTAAAGCCGACATTCAAAACATAGCTAACTGTAACGTTATCACCTCTACCACATACATAAGTTAGTTATTTAGCCCCGCAATTGATAATAGAGCATATTGGCTAAAGCAAAGCTCGGGCAAAAGTAGCAGAGGATGATATCTAGATTTAAATATACAATATAAAGAATTGCACACCACTTTTTATCATAGAATTAGACAACTCAAAAATATGTATAATAAAAATGCTTTTATTTATATGTACGAACTTGTTTTGCATATGATAATATTGTACATAATTTCACTACGTATGATCATTATTTAACATTAGATTCATAAGTACAAACCCTGTTCAGTCATAAGATCAGACTTTAAGAGCATCTCCCCCTATTACCAATCAACCCTTTCGGATTTTCTTGATTAAACATTTTTTTTCGGCCTTTAATTTTTGTCCAAGATACCTTTTTTTGGTTTTTTTCTTGACGAAGCATCCAATTTTAGTAAAGTCACTATTTACCGATTTTTGACCTGTAGGGTTATTTTCTTTTCTTTTTCTTTTATTTTTATTTGTTATCTTTCTGAGTCTAGCAATGAAACCTTTTTAGCTTATCGATATTGATTGGCTCTTTAAACTCATTCCTATCACTATCACTTAGTATCGCAACACCTTTGGACATTAGCTTCTTCATCATAAATGGCCCTTCTCAGGTCAATCAAAATTTGTCTCTGATGTCAAGTAGACCTAGCCTAAT
The DNA here is from genome assembly GCA_037975025.1 of Excoecaria agallocha. NCBI lineage: Eukaryota > Viridiplantae > Streptophyta > Magnoliopsida > Malpighiales > Euphorbiaceae > Excoecaria > Excoecaria agallocha. The sequence continues at coordinate 58,560 of JBBPFJ010000603.1, forward strand.
CTGCTTGAACACCAAATCTCTTTCCTTCAGGGGATGCTTCCTATCTTTTTTTTTGAAAGACTTCGCCAGCCTTTTTTGATAAACTTGGTTGTGGTAATAAGGCTACATTCATTCTTCATCTAGTTAATTGAGCTATAGTAATCTCTATCTAACCCATTCCATTTCTGGCAGCTTAACTTATAGGATTACTTGCAATGATTGATGCTCAATCTCCATTAGTAAGATAGCCTCTGTCCCATATACTAAGGAGAATAGGGTGGCTTTGATCAAAGTTCTGGCTATAGTTTTGTACCCTTATAATACGAAAGGTAATTTATTAGCCTAATCCTTGTAAGTTTGGACCATTTTAGCCAGAATCTTCTTAACATTCTTATTGGCTGCTTCAACTGCTTCATTCGCCTGAGGATAATATGATGAAGACTTATGTTACCGGACTCTATATTTCTTAAGCATCCGCTCGGTTTCCCCCTAAAAATGGGACCTATTATCAAACGCAATGTGGTATGGAAGGCTATATCTACATATCAAGCTTTTCTCGATAAACTTTGCCATTTGCCTTACACCCAAGCTTTAGTATGACTGCACGTCTATCTACTTGAAGAAGTAATCGATAGTTATGATAATAAACCTATATCCATTTGATGCTGGCGGATTGATCATCCCCATAATGTCTATATCCTAAGCAGTAAAAGGACATGGCGAGGTAAGATTACACAATTCTGACATAGGTATATGCCTCAAGTCTATATAGTGCTGGCACAGTTGGCATTCTTTCACATACTTAGAAAAATCTGTATCCATGCTAATCCAGAAAAACTCCCGATGCATTATTTTTTGAGCTAAGGCTAAACCATTCATGTGGGCACCACAGACTTTAGCATGAACATCCTCCATAATGTTTTTGGCTTCTTTTTCATCTATGCACCTTAACTATATCCCATCAAAACTACCTCTTATAGAGGACTCCATTAACAATGATGAATTGTGTGGATAACTTACATGACATTCTTTGATCCTTTTTTATGGATTGTTTTGAAAACATCAACCTCTTCAGGTAATTCTAAATATCAAAATACCAAGGCTTTCTATTATTGGCTTTGACATTTATCGCTTGTTGTGTCTCGTGACATGGCCTATCGAAATTAGAAATAAGTATAGCCTTTATTTTCACCCCTTATGGATTATCCCATATTGATACCAGCATCGCCAAAGCATCGGCTAGTCAATTTTCATCTTTAGGTATGTATTTGAATGTACAAACTTCAAACCTATCACTTAATGCTTTTAAGCAATTTGCATAGGGCATCAATCATTTTTCTTTCACCATCCATTCTCCATTCGTTTGATAGACCAGGAAAGATGAATAACCATAAATCTTAGCATTCTTTACCCCTAAGGCCAGCAAAACTTCGAGCTTAAATATGTATACTTCATATTCAACTTCATTATTGATAGCTTTAAATTTGAGCTTTTTGGCTAAAGGTAATTTTTCTCCTTCAGGGGTGACCAGGATTACCCTTACTCTTGTGCGTTTACTGTTCAGAGCCCTATCAAAAAACATCTGCTACCTTTAGGTTGCTATGGCTGTGATATTTTCATTAGGAAACTCATAGAATATCTCTTCTCCTTACAATAGTTGACTTGCTAACAATTTTGCTACAAACTTTCCTTTAATCATCTTTAAGAGGATCAACCGCCTTCCCATTTTGCCTAATAATGATGGTGTTTCCTGCAAATATCTAAGAGGATTCTATTTAGCTACCGCCCGTACTTTGTACGAATGAAAATAGTATCTTAGCTTCTTAGAGACCCAGATAATCGATAAGCAGATTTTCTCTACCTCCGTATATTTGATCTCATATGGTAGGAATTTCTTGTTGAGATAGTACATTACATGTTCTATCCTAAAATCATCCTCTTAAGTCGTCATAACCCCTACTAAATCATCTTCTATGGCTAGATACAAAATTAGAGGCTTTCCCATCTTTGATGGCCTTAACACCGATGGACGTAAGAGATACTTCTTGATAGTATCAAAATCCATATGACAATCCTCATTCCATATCACTGGTTGATCTTTCCAGAGCAAATTAAAGATGGGCTCACAAATTGAAGTTAACCTGGTAATGAATCGGCTGATATATTGCAGATTACCAAGAAATCCTCAAACTTTTTTCTCTTTCTGTGGCACAGGTATTTTCCTGATGGCCTTTACTTTATTAGGATCCGCTTTTATCCCTCTTCGACTTACCATATATCCCAGGAAGTTCCCAAAAGTAACTCCAAACACACACTTCTTTGGGTTGAGATGAAGGTTGTATCTATCAATCCTATGGAAGAGTTTTTTCAGGGCTACGAAATGACCTTTATGGGTAGCTAATTTATGAACCTTTAGTTTCACTAGACTGCATATAGGATGAGTAGGGTATCGTTCCAAAGGAAATGGGGTAAATTTTGTATTGAAACCACAAAGAGTAGATGGATAGGTAGCGAATAAAATGTAGATTATACATTTAAATAAATATCTAAACTAATTTGCATATATTAAATCGAATTGGATTAAAGATGACTTAAATGATGGTATGAATATACATTAGAGATAAGAGAAATAATTCATTTAAGAACAAGTGCAAGTAATTGTATAAATAAAGTGACTGGAGAATTTAGCGAAGATTCTTTAAAGCAACTATCGCTGTCAGTAAAGATGTTTTCATTTAGAATCTATAAGCACTCTCGTGTCATTATAGAGATAAACAAAAATTATGAAGCTCTATGCCAATTCTTTAATCCCTAAAAGAGAATTCCTTATCTCTAAGTGAATTCAATATTTTAAGTAAATTCATTTGTTTTTCCATCAAAGAATTCCAACTCTCGTTGCAAATAAATTGACTAACATGCAAAATATGGTGATCAAGCATAAATAGCAAATCAATGCACATAAATGGATTTAAATCATACTTTATTCATAATAAGAGTAATCATGTTCTTAAACCAATACTACTGCATATTTGTAATGTATAAAGGAAACTAGCCAAAATATATACTTGAATTAAAGACAAACAATAGAAAGAAACTTATCTTTTATTCCTTTGGCTTTGTTCCTTTGTCATTATCTAATAAAAACTAAGTAAAAATGTTTATCAAAAATAAAATTATATATCTCTACAAAAACTAAAATTGATTGATTCCTCTTTTCAGCATCTTGGATCTCTATTTATAGAGAGAATAGTTATGTAATCGTGCCTCTTCCGATTAGGTGTGAAGATGAAAAGTTGTCATGAAAAGGCATGATGGAAACACTTATTGGTTGAGAAAAAGGCATGTTTAAAAGTTATGTCATTTGGGAATAGGTGTTTGTCCTGAGTCGTGAAAGCCTTCACGAGTCGTGATCCATCAGCTTATGTGTCACTCGTGAAGTGCTTCACTACTTATGCTCTTTTTGTTCTTCTTGGCGACTAACTCGCGAACCTCTTCACTAGTCATGAACCTTGTTATGACTTGTGAACCTGTGTTTTACTCGTGAACTTGGTTATGAGTCATGAACTTGGTGCATGAGTCATGAGCCTATGTGTGACTCGTAAGCCTCTTCAGGGTCATGAACTGCTTCAGGACTTGTTTGCTCCTTCTTTCTTTTTACACCCAAATTACCCAACAATGAAAAAAAACACATAAACTAGACAAAAACACATGAAATACAAATAATTTAACATACTTAGCTACCTAAATGAAAGAGAATATGCATTAAATAATATACCATTTTATATGGTATCAAATTCCTTCACACTTAAATCTTGCTTGCCCTCAAGCAAGAGAAAAGAACGAGAAAATTTAATGCCAAATTAAATTAAGTAAGTTGTGCTATAGAGCATTGTTCGTTATGCATATGTAATAGGATTGAAAAGAAATCAAAGACCTTAAAGACTCAAAATACTAATGAATTAATTCTTAAAGCATGTATTCTAAATTTAACAAGTCACCTAAGTTTACTAAGTCCAACATGAAGAGTATAGAGTCTCAAAATTAAACATGTTTGAAAGAAGAATATTGATCATAAACTTTAAGATTTCAAGATTGTCAGTTGCCTTTTTAGGACAATTGTAAGCACACAAACCCTTAATCCAATCTTAAGGCATTTTTAGACTTTTCTTTTTCTTTTCTTTTTTTTTTTGACCATGGGTATACATTTAGAATTTATCTTATGAATTTAAAATAGCAAGAGAATGTAGTAGTGAGTGCATTTTATGCTCTATCTTATACTTTATTGAACTTTTGGATATACATCTTGCTTTGTTTCCTTTCTATTTCTATTTTTCTCTTTCTTTTGTTTTTTTTTCAGTTTCACTAGTCCTCATCCATTATTGAAAGGCCTAAGGGTAAGTATTATGGCAATAGTTTCCATGAAGCAACTAGAATCCTAAAATCTTAAACTAAATGAGCAATTCTTAACCTTAAAGTATAGTTAGTAAAGAGAACCTAAAATATTGAAAGAAGTAAAAAGAGATAACACGAAAAACATAAAACAAATACGAAAAGCTTTGAAAGACTAATAAAATGAGCATAAAAGGTAAATAACTTAGCATAACAACCTATATAATATACAAATGAACAATGCTTTATAATAAAAATCACTAAAAAGTCTAGTTGGAAACAAATACACACAAACACACATAAAACTAATATATAAAACACAAACAATCATACAACACACAAACATACTCCCCCACATTTGTGAAAGAAGAATATTGATCATAAACTTTAAGATGCTAAGATTGTCAGTTACCTTTTTAGGACAATTGTAAGCACACATGCCCTTAATCCAATCTCATGGCATTTTTAGACTTTTCTTTTTCTTTTCCTTTTTTTTTCTTGACCATGGGTATACTTTTAGAATTTATCTTATGAATTTAAAGTAGCAAGAGAATGTAGCAGTGAGTGCGTTTTACGCTCTATCCTATACTTTATTGAACTGTTGGATATACATCTTGCTTTGTTTCCTTTCTATTTCTATTTTTCTCTTTTTTTAATTTTTTTCAGTTTCACTAGTCCTCATCCATTATTGAAAGGCCTAAGGATAAGTATTATGGCTATAGTTTTCATGAGGCAAATAGAATCCTAAAATCTTAAACTAAATAAGCAATTCCTAACCTTAAAGCATAGTTAGTAAAAAGACTAAATAACCTAAAATGTTGAAAGAAGTAAAAAGAGATAACATGAAAAACGTAAAACACATAACGAAAAGCTTTGAAAGACTAATAAAATGAGCATAAAAGGTAAATGACTTAGCATAACAACCTATATAATATACAAAGTGAACAATACTTTATAATAAAAATCACTAAAAAGTCTAGTTGGAAACAAATACACACAAACACACATGCAACTAACATATAAAACACAAACAATCATACAACACACAAACATACTCCCCCACACTTAAAAAAGACATTGTCCTCAATGTGAAGAAATTAAAGGAAAAAGGTAAAACAAAGATAGAAATCTCCCCTGATAATTATGGTGTAGGTGGAGGAGAGAATACCATATACCAAAGAAAGAAAAAGCTTCTATATTTTTAATATTTTGATCTTCCTCCAATTTGGCCCTTTGTTCTTCTTCTAATATCAATCTAAGTTCTTCTTCTTTTTTGCTCTTAAGTTCCCTGCACAAAATCAAAAGAAATTTTTGTTAGTCTAGGATTATAATATCCAAGTTATCAAATCATAAATTCTGATATTTTTACAAAGAATAAAATGAAAAATAGGGATTCATACGCAAAAATAAATAACTAACTAATAACATACAATCCTAAAACAACTACTACTTTGTTTAAATTAATAAAAATTCATTTAAATCGTTTCCCGGATACGGGGCCAAAATTTGATAGGGATTTATTTAAACCCTTAGTCTCACTAGCTAGACTGCATATAGGATGAGTAGGATATCATTCCAAAGGGAACGAGGTAAATTTTATATTGAAACAACAAAGAGTAGATTGGTAGGTAACAAATAAAATGTAGATTATATATTTAAATAAATATCTAAACTACTTTGCATATATTAAATCGAATTGGATTAAAGATGACTTAAATGATGGTCTGAATATACATTAAAAATAAGAGGAGTAATTCATTTAAGAACAAGTGCAAGTAATTGTATAAATAAAGTGACTAGAGAATTTAGCCAAGATTTTTTAAAGCAACTCTCGCTGTCAGTAAATATGTTGTCATTTAGAGTTTATAAGCACTCTCATGTCATTATAGAGATAAACAAAAATTATGAAGCTCTATGCCAATTCTTTAATCCCTCAAAGAGAATTCCTTATCTCTAAGTGAATTCAATGCTTTAAGTAAATTCATTTGTTTTTCCATTAAAAAATTCGAACTCTCGTTACAAATAAATTGACTAACATGCCAAATATGGTGATCAAGCATAAATAGCAAATCAATGTACACAAATGGATTTAAATCATACTTCATTCATAATAAGAGTAATCATGTTCTTAAACCAATACTACTGCATATTTGTAATGTACAAAGGAAACTAGCCAAAATATATTCTTGAATTAAAGACAAACAAGAGAAATAAACTTATCTCTTGTTCCTTTAGCTTTGTTCTTTTGTCATCATCTAATAAAAACTAAGTAAAAATGTTTATCCAAAACAAAACTGTATATCTCTACAAAAACTAAAACTGATTGATTCCTCTTTTCATCATCTTGGATCCCTATTTATAGAGAGAATAACTTTATAATCGTGCCTTTTCAAATTAGGTGTGAAGATGAAAAGTTGTCATGAAAAGACTTGATGGAAACACTTATTGGTTGAGAAAAGGCATGTTGAAAAGTTATGTCATTTGGGAACAGGTGTCTGTCTCGAGTCATGAAAGCCTTCACGAGTCGTGATCCATCAGCCTCTGTGTCACTCGTGAAGTGCTTCACTACTCGTGCTCTTTTTGTTCTTCTTGGCGACTGGGTTGTGAACCTCTTCATGAGTTGTGAACCTTATTGTGACTTGTGAACCTGTGTTTTACTCGTGAACTTGGTTGTGAGTCATGAACTTGGTGCATGAGTCATGAGCCTGTGTGTGACTTGTGAGCCTTTTCTGGAGTCATGAACTGGTTCAGGACTTGTTTGCTCCTTCTTCCTTTTTACACCCAAATTACCCTACAATGCAAATAAACACATAAACTAGACAAAAACACATGAAATACAAATAATTTAACATACCAAGCTACCTAAATGAAAGAGAATATGCATTAAATAATATACCATTTTATATGGTATCAATTTAATCATCATATCATCCATGTAGACCTCCACTTCTTTGTGAATTGGATCATCTTAACCTTCATGGCCATTCTTTGATAGGTGGTCCCTGAGTTCTTCAATCCAAAGGATATGATCCGTTAAGCATATGTGCCCTATTTAGTGATGAGTGCTTTCTTGACCATGTCCATAATTTTATTCAAAATCTGGTTATACCTAGCATATCTATCATCGAAGTTGTACATCTCACAAACAGTTGTGTTGTCTACAAGATGTCTATGCGAGGGAACAAAAAATCATCCTTCGGATAGGCCTTGTTCAGATCCTTATAATCCACATAAACTTGAACTCTTCCATCTCTTTTGGCTACTGGAATCACATTTGCCAACTAGGTGTGGTACTGGATCCCTACAAGGAGCCTGGCCTTTATTTTTTTTGCCTTTTGACTTTTATGTCCTCTTGACTTTTTGCCCATTCTGGCCTAAGCCTATGGAGATTTTATTTGATAGGTTTATATCCAGGATAAGTAGAAATAGTATGCTCTGTGATTGTACTATCAATTCAAGCTTATCTTTATAAGTCCAGGCAAAGACTCTTTCATATTTTTTTAACATTCTCTCAAATTATTTTCTCTCCTCAAAGGTGATATTAGATGCTATCAAAATTTCTTTTGGATTTTTAGAAGTACCAAGATTGAATGGAGTAGTACTTGTTGAATTCATGTCAAATATGGATGCTTTATAATCATGATCATGCAAAATGAAATCATACGAAACATCACACAAGTAAGCAAAGTCATTTATATTATTTATATAAGCAGAGCTAAATACATTATTGTTAAGAAGTTTAGGTATAAAAAGTGCATCTACAAAAACATCCCCATCTACATCCGGTGAGTTTGATGCCTCATACGAGCTTGCTTTATTATCTGTATCTATTATAACTTCTTAACTAGCTTCAGTGTTAGCTTCTCCATTGCCCTTCTTTATCTCAGGCATAGATATCTCAAACTCCACCTTTTTTTCCTTTGAACTTGAAAGTTAGCAATTTCGGAGTTACAATCTCTTTAAGAGTTTAATTCCAATCAGATAGCTTGATCATAATCTCTTTATCCCAGAATCCTTCAGCAGGCTTGATGGTTCCACTGACATAGTTAAAAATATCATTAAAGATTTCAAAACCTGGCACCACCTCATCTTCAATCATCATAGGGCCAGCCTTCCTACAATATTAAAGTGGAGTCAATGTAGGTACAAAGCTATCTAGAATATACGGTATACTTGCTGACCTTAGCAGACCTTTTTTCTTCTTATCAAACCCTTTAAAACCTAATCCCCTTTAAGTGGTTTGATCTATAGTAGTGATAGCTTCAGAGGGACCCTGAGAAGCCTTTCCTAAACTTGCTTTTAGTAAGAAGTTCATTCTTTTTATCATATTTACTACCTGTAGAGTGCAGTCTTTCTCACCCTCATTATTAGCATTGACAGCAACCACATGAAATCAAGTGAAAGGCTAATTGGCTATCCCAACATAGAGACCTGATTCTCCTTGGCAACCTTTATAGAGACTACCTAACCTCCATAAGGAATCTTGTTCATCTGGTGAAGTGTGGATGGAAATTCTCCTAACTTATAGAACCATGGCCTCCCCAGCAACATTAAAAAGTTTACAGGTATTAGCAACATGAAAAATTTTGCCTTAGTACTGATTTCCCTAGTTTGAACATCAGCTTTGAAAGTGCCTACTACTTGCCTGTGGAATTGTCATAAGTTGTGACTATAAGATCATACTTATTCAACATTGACTCATTCATTCCAAAGGTAAGGAGTGCCATCAATGGACACACATTAATCGAAGACCTATCATTTGCCATCACACAAGCAATGTGTTTACCATTGACTTAGGTCTTTATATACAAAGGGTTGTTATGCTCACAACCTTTTACAGTTAGATGTACATCAATATATACAATGTTTTCTCTAATATTTCCCCTCACCAAATCAAGTAATTCTGAAGGTGAAATAGTAGTGACAACATTAGATTCATATAGGGCCTCCACTATTTTCTGTCTATGAGAAGGTGACTATCTAAGCAAATCCTACATAAAAATCAGAGCTGGGGTTTTCTTTAACTACTTGAGAATCTAGTCTTTTTCCCAATCCTTATCTGTAAATCGCAGCTAAGAGTCCACCGATCTCTCTACCTCTGGTATTACCCAATGATTTTGAGTAATCAGTTCTATCTTTTGCACATCTCTTTCATTTTCTAAATCCCATAAATCTAGGAGACCAATGTAACCTTCCCCTTTATCAGTCGATTCCCAACAATTAACCATGCTCACTTCTAACATAGGCCATTCCTCTGCATTCAGCTACTCGGGATGAATGATGGCAAAATACTCATTACTATATAAAACATATGAAACCCACCATTCTAACAAACCTAACCCAATTATGGCCATAGGAGGTAAAACTGCATTGTAACTCCCTTTCTTTTTTTTCCCTTTTCTTCGGATTGATAATCTATTTGCCATTAATGAGATCCTATATCCTATCCCTTATGGTTCTACAATGGTCTATAAGGTGACCTATATGCTTTTGAAATGTGCAATATTGATCAGTTCGATGGTTGGGCTGACCTTGGGTTCAGGCTAGCCTGGCCAATAAAGGTTGCAGTTTCCCCTTCATTATTAGCCGATCTAATACCTAGGATAAAGATCTACCCAAATTGGAATAATTCCTTTGAGCAGCTTTATCCATTGATACCTCAACATTTTTCCCTATAGCAGTAATAGTACCATTGGTCTTTCAAGCTGTAGCTCTATATCCTCGACGCCCAACATCGAAACCACCATTACTCATAGAACTCACCTTCTTGGCCAGGTATTCCCTTTTAGCTTTAATAGCGATGTCTTTTAGGGATTCCCAATCCTTTAACCCTTTCATCTTCAAACCTTCCTTCAAGTAAGGGCTGGCATTTTTAATGAAGAGTCTAATTTGGTTCAGGAGTATCAGGTTTTCTCTTCATTTCTATGACCTTGTTCCTCCATCTTGTAAGGTATTCATGAAAAGATTCATTCGGCTTCTGCTATAATAGCTTAAGGTCCTTCAAAGTAACCTCCATTCTTGTGCTACAGTCACATTACCTTAGAAACTCCTCAATCGATCTATCCTAATCCTCCTTCTTAAGTTTGTATAGACCGTGATACCAATCATTAGCAGGACCAGTGAGACTAAGGTTGAAGTATTCAACCTTCTGCCTTTTGGTTAGAGTGGTACCCTTTACGACCAGCTTGTACTGATTAATGTGAGCAGATGAGTTAGATGTACCATCAAACTTAGGCAAATCAAGCATTTTAAATCTCTAGAGGAGTACATCTTTACTCTCTGGATCCCTATCTTTTGGATTGATCCCCTTATCGACTGACAGCACTCGGGTTATTACTTTTATCTTTTCGTCCATCTTCTTAATAACAAGATCTTCTACCCTAGGCTACTTTCCCTTTCGAGCTTGTAACACAAGCAATTCTTCCTCTTTTTCAGGAATGAAGTTTTCTCGAGGAGCAACACCTTTATACTTTTATTGCTCCATAAGCTGAGCTCTCGATCCCACTCCCTTCGATTATACAACTAAAGAAGGACCTACTTGGGCAATAACTGGAGTACCTCCAATAGTCACAGGTTCTTTATAAACTGTAGTGGTTATCAAAAGTGGTTGGCAAGTAGGCTGTGCTATTAAATTCATTATGTCCGTCATCATAGACCTCATTCCTTTTTCAAATTCATCCAACCTTCTATCTAGTTCCTGACTATTAATAGGATCACCTCATGTCAGGTTTGTCATACCTTCTCTGTCGGATGCTATCTTAAAAATCTTAACCAAACCCAAATTCGTCTCAGATGTTGCTTCCAACTGCCTTAATAAAGACCTTCTAACCAAATGCCCGACCGAACTTCTAAACCAGCCTGTTAACTCTATGATTACTGTGGTTGCAAACCCTCAATCAAGGTTCCAATCTTTTAATACTTTAAAAAAGAATCTCCCACTGCTAATATACATAAAATAAAGTGGCTAAAACTTCCCTTTAAGTGAATTTTCAAAGAAACTAAGGTTCAAAACTTATCCAGGTGATGCTTATCTTCCCATGTGAGTTAAATTCTCAAACCATGTTGGTGGTTCTGTAATGGCTGAAAAAAATTGTTAGTATGATGCATGAAATTCATAAACATGTTATACATTAGCTATAAAGCACATGCGTAAATCAAGATGACCTTTTGACTTTATTTCTCCCACACTGGCACTCATACAGTCTTTGTCTTAAGCAAGATTAGCTCATGGGTTAATAAGAAACTTGATGAATGTGCATGGTGTTCAATGAAAAAATTAATGGCATAACCTCTCTTAATTTAAACATTTACATATGCATTGTCGATTACTTTATACTTTGGTCATTCAAATAAACCAAAATAGGTGCACCGGGTATCACAACCTTTGATAACACCTATATTGCTCTACTAGAATTTAACCATGTATATAAGCATCCAAATAGCAAGCATAATATTACAATACATATCACCTAAGGGAAGTATTTGTACCACTATATAGGGGTTTTGGTCTGGTAGTACAACTTTAGGGCTACCCAAACATGGTCCCTGCCAAAGGATTTAGCTTCATCATAAGTATAATGAATGATTGGGTCACCATTTAATATACCAAATAGGTGTGAGACTCGGGCTGGTGGTCTTCCCTAACACTTTCCTTTATTGAGTGAACGTAGGGTCACACTTCAAGATTATATTGGGGCTAAATAGGGATGCCTAACCTAATTGTAAGGCCGTAGCATATCTCAAATGCAGCCTAAGTCAGAAAAGGATTATAATAGTCAAGCATAAGCAAACATTTATATTATATTAACCAAATTGCTTTTAAGATGAAATCAAACTCTCCTTAGTGGAGTCACCATTATGATGTGTGTCGAACCCTGTAGGCATCAAGTTTGTTCTTTAAAGCCAGCTTTTAGGACTCAAGTTTTGAGCAAGGTTCATTTAACTCGTGAAAATCAATCACTTTACAATAAGCAATGATTCAACCCAATAAGCGATCTCTCGAATCCTCAAAAGGATGAAATAGTGTCCGAGGTATCTTCACTTATTTGCTAACGACCGATTTATGAGGTATTTGTTGAGCATCACAAGGTGTGTATTTAGGAGTCACCACCTAATAAAACATTAGAAAAATTATTTTTCTATGCCTTATGATTCGAAAACCAGAGGGAGTTCGGATTCCATTCCTACTCATAGTGTTTGGTTAACGTTTAATATAAAGATCCTCTTATGCCCAATTATACTAATCCTTCTCTCATGCATTATGACATAGCATGATAAATAAACACACCAATCACATAGAAAATAGTAAAATACACATATAAATCACACGTGTTTTGGCTCATTGGTCCTGGCATGTGAGAATCAAGAATAAATTATCCATTTTTAAGACTTTGGAAGAAAACATTTTTTATTATTCATGCTAAGAGAAAAGAATAAACTAATTAAATGAAATATTTATATTAAAATAGTAAACATACATAATTTGGGGTATTCATTTTGCTTGAAACATCAATTTCGTATGCATAATCTCAGAAAATTTATTCAGCATGATTGTAATTAATAAAATAGGACATTGGTCCACTTTATTTATAAGACCCGATTAATTAAGTTAAAACAATTTAATGAGATTTCCTTTAAATTTCATGCCAAAATATCATTTTTTACTACATTATTACAAACAAATAATAATACATGCCAAAGTGCTCAAATAATTGAGATAAACTAAATAAATAAAAGAAATTAATTTGGCCTTTGAATTTCATCCTTACTCATGCTTCCCAAAGAATTCTAGGGCTCATGCATCAAAGGCAGACAATAAATTGATTAGATGTATAAGTAAAAATGGATAAAGATTTAGCCATAAAGGAGACAATGACAGACTATAAATTAAGAAAGAACAGATGTAAGTATACAAAGGAATAAAGTAAAAGAAGATGTCCTTAGGGAATATGAAGAGAATGAAATATAGTGCATAGGAAACAAAGAAGAGTGAGTCATAGACTCACTCACAAAGAAAAGTGAGTCATGGGGCAACCATAAAGTGCATCACTACTAACACAGGTGAGTCACACCCTTTCAATGGGGTCACGCTTCACTTTTAGGATGAGTCACTAGGTGGTCCCGTAAGTGGAGTCAAGGGCTATATCCATGACACCACTCACGGACTTGGTCCGTGAGTCATCCTACAATGAACTAGTGATTCTGGAATGTTGCCATGAATGAAAACTTAAGCTTTAAAATTAAATTCTAAAGCTAAAACTCATGTAAAACAAACTCAAACTTTATTTAAACAACTCTTAAGGCACGAATAAGATCAAAATTCAATAATTAATATGTTTCACAAGAATTAATCTAGTGAAAGAACATGAATTCTAGAAGAGAAAATAACCATGAAAGATACAAAACTCAGTTTAAAAGTCATAAATAATCACAAACTCGTGCATAATTCATGAAAACACACATAAAACACTAAATATACAAGATTAAGCACCATATTTACAAAAACTAATCCACACAAAGTATTTACATAACAA
>JBBPFJ010000604.1:0-32102 GCA_037975025.1 Excoecaria agallocha
TCTATGGAAGGTTTGTTTGCCAGAAATTGGTAGAACAACCCATTAAAATTAATTAAACTCTAATTAAGTTAAATAAATAGGAATATTTTGTGGCTAATAAAATCAAATAATCAAAATCAGGGAATTTAGGCTGGAATGATTTTGTGGCCAATAATAATGGCATTAATAATTAAAAAGTTGTAATAATTTTTAGCGACGGATTAGCGATGGATAGGACCGTCGTCAATTTTATTATTTTTGGGTGAATTTATGCCAAAATAGCAACGAAAAATGGTTCCGTTGCTAAAATAGCAACGGAATCTAAATTTCCGTTGCTAAATTTAGCAACGGACATATTTGTTCCGTTGCTAAAATTGACCAATTCACCGAATCTGCATTGTTGAGGTTAGCAACGGAATTCTATTTCCGTTGCTAAATTTAGCAACGGAATAAAATTTCCGTTGCTAAATATAGCAACCGCCAAATTAGCAACCGAAATTTCCGTTGTTATTTTTGATTAGCAACGAAAAATTGACATTTTCCGTTGCTAATTTCCGTTGCTAAATTGCAATTTTCTTGTAGTGCCTGTATATAACAATAATCTCACACATAATTGAATTTTTTTGCTGTATTTTAAAATTTGATAAACGACAATATTTTTGACAATATTTTTACCAACAGAATTAATAATTAATTAGTATATTTGGCGAGAAATGTTGGTGCCATGTGTTAGCGATAGATTTAGCAACAGGTATGTCTATCGATAATTAAATTTATCATTTAAGTTTTGTAGCGACAAAATTTTTATCAGTATTACAACCATTAGTTTGTTTTTTGAAGATTTACCAATAGATATTGTGACGATTTTTATTCCATCGGTAAAAGAATGCAGAATTTTTTTTGCATTGTATTTAGCAATAAAATAGTGATGAAAATTTAAAGCGATAGAGTTATAGTTGTTGTTACAGATTTTTTCCGTCAGTAATTCCATCGGTATTCTTTTACTAAAATTTTTTATATTTAATATTAATAAAATAATTTAAAATAAACAAAAATCCCAATATCTGACCTCCTTTATTCAGTCAAGCCCTAGGAGAGAGATTTTTTCCTCAGTCGCTCCAACCTCCCTCCTTACCATTTCAACGGTGAAGTTAACACTACAAGAAAAAGGCTTATTAAAGACCACAGTTTATGGACCAGTCAATTTTCTGGTCCTTAAAAGTATATCAATAAGGACCAATTTTTTATATGGTCATTAGTTTTTATTTTAATCCATATTATTTGTGAGGGGGTTAAAACTAATCCTAAAAATTGTTAATTTTTGGTCCTTAAAACAAAAAATTTTAGGCGGGATAAACTGGCGCTACTCCTAAAACATAAAAGAAAAAACTCTTCTCATTTTCAGAAAATGTATTTGCTCATTTGCTTTATGTTTTTTTTTAATAGAACTTCCTCTGCCCTAACAATGGGTTTCACATGATTTAAACTCCATACATGCGCTGCTTTCCATTTCCATCGACAGACTCTTCTTCCTCATTTCACTCTCGATAGCTCTGATACAACTTGATCCACCATCGATAGGTCTGAGATGATGTCCTCCACCATTGACAGTTGCTGTGAAGACGTTTCTCACTAGAAAAAGGGACTGATTTATCTTATCTTTGTTGTAGCTTGAGCTTCATTTTGATGGGTAAGAATTATTTTCTCTTATTTTTCATGTTATTTTCATCTGTGTTTGGTTGCTGAGAAAAGGGGTTCTTCATTCTTTATTCTTCATTTCTTTGCTCACTAAATCTATTTGGGTTATGAGAAAGGTAGAGGGAAATTATTTCGATCTCAAGGACCCTTTACATCAAAAATCCTTCTACTAATTTTTTTTCCTAACATCAAAAATTCCTCTCTTTTTTTTCACTTAGATTTACACAAAACTAGGGTTGCTTTTAATTTCTTATATTCCAAATTTTTAATATCGCTATACATTTAGCACAGTAGATACTGAGGATAAAAAATTATTACCATCTGATTTCTTAAATCTGGTTATGAAGGTGTGAGATTCATCTCTATCACAATCTACGTCTGCCACGAATCGTGACACTACACCATCTGGGTCATCATCTATTGGTGAGGATGATGCTATTCCCTCTATTATTGTTGCTCTCACTACGGATACTGCCTTGCATTTCCAATTTCGTCATTTCGGTTAGTGTCTCACCATTTTGCATCAGCTTAAACAGAAGAAGGAAGAGGATCATGAAGTAATTATTTATGCTTGTTGCTTATTCTTGTGCATCTATTTAGATATAATGTTGATGTGTTTGCATATGAATTCTTTATTATTAGAGTCAATTGAGTAGTGGATGTGGCCAAAAAACTTTTTTGTTTAGAAGTTTATACCTGAATTTGGTGAAATGTGCATGGAAGTATTAATTTCGTGTGGAAGACAAACTTGAATTTTAGCTTTCGTAGGTTGAGTCAAGTGTATATGGAATATTGATTTACTTATCCGAGTTAGGTCAAACTTTAAGGTATACAAATACTTGGGACTGTGCGTATATTAGCTGGTTTTGGAGTTGTGTGAAATTGATAGAGGAATAGTAGACATGATATTATTTTGATTGGAGTTAAACCAATTGTGTTATTTTCTAAAATAAAAAATATTAGCAGGGGTCTACATTCTGCTTCGGCTTTTGTTATTGTTGGTTTTTTGCTTTTTTTCTTTTAGCTACGCTGGGTAGGTGCTTCTCAGTTTATGTTTTTGGAGAGCTCACCAGTATGAGTTTGATCTACTCCTCTTTGCGTTCTTGTTGTTAGGGGATTGCTAAGAGTCTTCACTCTGCTTTTGCTGCTGTTATCTCTTCTTCTCTATCTTCTTACTGTTGTTTTCTTGGGAGTTTTGGTACCAGCTGGTTGTGGTTTTTATTTTCAGTAGTGTCTTGGTAGCTTTGCACCTGATTGTCCTAAAGTGTCTTCTTTAGACCAGTTTTTTTTTGTTCTGGCTATAACTCTTTCTTTTTACTAGCCTAGGTCTGCCTTCTCGTTCTGTTTATACAGCAGGACCTATTTTTAATTCATCTCTCTAGCTGGTTTCTTAGGTTTATTGGCTACCGACCTTTTTATTAATAAAATTTAGCTTATAAAAAAAACTAGTTCCTAGCTCTTGACATGATTGGATTTCTGTTTTTAAATCAGCAACTTCCTATCTTTTGCTCTTTTAGTTGTGTTGTCTATTACCATTTTGGAATGGCATTGATTAAAGCTCTGGAATACTAGTATCGATTCTAGTAATAAGATAGGGAATTGCAGGCATTAATATTATTATCTTCATGACATATGAACAGTATAACATCCAAAATGTTGGATCCATTTGTGTGCTGAGATTACTACTCTATAAGCATATGTTTCTGTCTCTAATTTCTATGTTGAGTTCCATTAATGACAAGTTTTGAGCTACATTACCAAGAATAGTTGGAACAATTTTCTGAAGATATATTCCTCTTTTTTTATTCAAAGCTTATTATTTCATTATGATTATATTATTATTATTTTATAAGGTGGCACCGAACAGTTAAGGCCTTCCACCATAATTTGGGTTTAGGTTGCTATAACATTCTCATTTTGTCAGTTGTAATCATATTTTTGGACATGATGCAATAAACAGGTTTACTAATTAGAAACTTTCTTTTATTTGCTTGCAAAATGATATGCAAACCCTCTATGCAGGTTTTTGTTTCAAGATCAAATGGTCAAAAGTACTCTAGTGTATTGTGCCTGAAGAATCCAGAGGTGCCTAAGTAAGTGACTACATTACTGTCCAGTTAATTTTATGGTTATTATAGGATTCTATTTTTGGTTCAATTAGGGTATTAGTGAAGTGAAATCTTGAATTTGAAAGGAAAATAGATTATAAAACCAGTTAAACTTACTGAAGTTCATGTACAAACTTATTAATTCTAATAAACTTCACCTTGGAGGTATGTATTTTGTCTATTTCCTAATCAGGTTTTGGGGTCTTTTAACTTAGCTACTTTAATTTATCTTATTTGAATCATCTAATTAATAATCTCACTTTATGCATACATATTTGAAAGCTGAAATTGTTGGAGAATTGATGGTCAAAGACGCATTTTCCCCATTCTCACTACACACACACATATATATGTACATGTATTAGGCCCAATCACAATAGATTATTCACAACAATTTTCCACTACTCATTTTCAGGTACATTGTTAGAGGTGTGCATCTTAGATAAGAGGAATTGTATAATTTAATATTTGGTCCTTTCTTTGGTAATAAGGTGCTTATGTTCTTATTATGGGTTTTGGCTCTACCTCGGGGGGAAGGATGCCCATCAGCTGTATTAGAATTTGTCTTGCTTCTGCTTTGGATCGAGGTAGTCTCTATGGGTTAGTCTCTTTGGGTCCGTGTTTATTTTGCATGGGCTCTGGTTTTGTTCTTTGTATTTGTTCCTTTACTGGAACCTGAGTCATGCTTTAATCTCTGCAAAATCTTGACTTTGGCTTATAAAAAAAGCTACAAATCTTCAAACAAAACTACTAGCCTTAAAAATTTACAATCTCTCTCTTGCTCAAGAAATTAGTGAAGGATTAATTTTTACAGTACCAGAGGTTACTTTTTCACTGCATACACAATATTATTTTATATTTATTTTGCTTTGGCATTTCTAAATTTGTGTGAACAGTTTTGAAGCTTTTTCCAATACGGGAATACATGATTTGATAAATATATCTGCGGGTGCATACATGTTCTCATGCACATATCATAATCAATGTTTTGTAGACGTGTATACATACATAAATACTTATATATGTACATGTACACACAGACACACACATGTATGCAAGCATGTATGATCCTTTTATGCTCTCCTTTACTTGTAAATACCAAAATACAGATTGGAGATTACGTCCACTTCCTGATGAGATGCTTAGGTGAATATGGTTTTGGAATTTCACATCTTATTCTTCCCTTAACTTGTCTCTTTGCATTTTATCAATTTATTTGATATGGATGGTACATAAGTCCATGGAAATAATAAATCATCTTATATACTAAGTGGAAAAGAAATTGCCAGATTCTTGTTTCATGTTGCCAAAAGCTTGTATCCCTATCCTATCTCCCCCTTGAAAAAAAGTTTGCTTGAAGATCATTGTGATAGCAAGTTTTTGTAACAACTCTATTTATATCTGATTTTCAATGAATTACAATAGGTAGATTTGTCCAAACAAATATCTCAAATATGCTAGAAAAAGTTTCATGCAGACTAATTTTCAAGCTTTCTAAGTTTTTGCATATATTCACTAAATAAATTTCAACCCAAAAGTTAAAGTTAAAACTTGCATAACATTTTTTTTTGGAAGATATGTTTATTCATTTAGTTTTCTTGCTTTTCTTTCTGATCTTGCAATTATTAGCTCATAATCATCTGATAAATTATCTCATTTGTTATATATCTATGATATGATGAGGAGAATGTTGCTTTCAATGCCTAATGATAGTGAAAATTTTGATAGTCCTCTGTTGGAGGTATGATTTTAATCAACTGCTTTCAATTACTGTAACGATCAATTTTCTACATGTAGGGTGCATTGGTTGATTATGTAGTACTAATTTAAAGACTGGGGGCACTTGGGATTGTAGGATTAATGCATGTTAATGATCAAAGTTGTCTGTTTAGAACTGGAACTTTTTCTTTAGCTCTTTAGGTTCTCAAGTTTGTTATGTTTCCCTTATAATTGATTGATTAACAATCTTAAAGACTGCGTAGAGGGAAAAGATGTAGTCAAGGCTATGTTGTCCTAAATGTCATATGATTTGAAACTTGTAGCTGGGTATTTCTCTCACATAATTTTAAGCTTCGGGCTTTCTAGCAAATTTTATTGATGGTGTATTATAATTCTTTAATGGTGGATCAAATTATGTTTTTGTACTTGCACAACGCAAACATCTGCATGCATAAACATTATTGTATCGGTGGTCCTTATTTGTAAAGGTTGTTTCTTTGATAGATCATATGCACTTGTTGAGGTTTAGCACAAATGACTCTCCCTTATAACATAACCTCAGTGTCTGAAAATTCAAAATTTGATACCCTAATGGTTATAAAGAGCTTATTCTCATGAGCTCGATTTATGTGGATAATGGAAATAGTTTGGTCACTCACCAAATTATTTATTTGAGCAGGGTCTAGTTGGAGGGAGCTAAGAGAGGGGATTGTAATGCAGAACTTTTGTCTGTTTTGCTTTCAAGTTGTGCCATTAAAATTGGCTGTGTTATTCTCCACATTTTCTTTGTAGTTAGACATGTTTGGTTACATTGCCCATTTTATTCTCATTTCTAAAAATGAAAATGGATCACTTTACCCAATTTGTCACTCGTGAAGACCAAATTGTGAAGTGAAGTTAATTTTATTCCTCCATGTCACTATTTCTGTCCATGTGAAAGAATGTCCCTGGTAGATTCAACATGCAATGTGCTTGTGTTAGAATAGATTCAATTAATTATTTGCAATAGATCCATATATTTTTTGATATAATTATTTTTGTTTCTTTATATTTTTTGCAGATTTTATTACGAAGATAATACTAAACGACTAAAATTGAATATGAAGATTTGAAGGAACATGAAAGTATTGGCTAGAAATTTTTGTTATGAAACTTTATATCTTATTTTGGTAGATTTGTTTTTTGGAAATACACTATATAAATTGATGCTAACTCTACTTTGTAATGAATTACAAATTAATTATATATGAAAGTATAATTTTATTAGTTGCATATCCATTTATTTTAAGGACTATATTTTTGGTTCTTATTATACTTTCAAGGACCGATTTTATAGTCATTAATATAGTATATGTTCATATAAATATTACTTTCAAGGATGAGTTTTCTCTTCTTTATTATAATTTTAGGGATCGGATTTTAATCTGGTCCTTAAAGGTTTATGGTCATTATTTACTTTTAAGGACCAAATTTCTGGTCCTTAAAAATTTAGATGATCACGTGACTTGCATTATTAAGGAAGGAAAATCTGGTCCTTAATACTTTTTAGGGACCGGTTTGTTATTCGGTCGTTAAAAGTTTTAAGGACCGGTGAATGCATCCCGTTCTTATTAGTTATTAGCGGCGGAGCCTGTTAGGATGGGATAGCAACCATATTTTCTCATCCTTATTGAGTTTTAGAAACCGAATTTGCACTTTTAGGGACCGAATTTTCTGTCATTATAGGCCTTTTTTCTTGTAGTGTAACCCACTAGCAATTCACCACCCCTGCCATCTCTCCCTCCTTCAACCTTGCTCTCGATGTGTGTATATCCCTCTCTCTTAACCTCGTTCGATCTCTCATTCTCTCTCTCTCTATCTCGTAATCTGTCTCTTTGTGTCTCTTAAAGCTCACCATCTCCCTCTCTCGCTTTATTTCTAACTCTATCCCTCTCTCCCCTATTGAATCTATCTCTCTTTCTTTATTGTTTTGTTTGTCTCTCTCTTGCACATGAAGCTCACCAATTCTTCAATTTCGAACTTTAATCTTTGTTTATCCAAGATAAGTTTGCTCCATTATGATTATGATTATAATTATCATTTACTATGTTATATATGCATACATATATTATTTTATCATTGATGTTCTAGTAATTGCATGTTGGCAGAACCCAAAGCAGAGGAATCACTATCATCGCCGCTGCAACCTAATAGCAGCGGTGGAGGCTTCTCTCCTTTCTCTATTCTTTTAGATCTTCAAAAGGCTACCAAGGATATCTCCTACAATGTATGTTGCTTTTCCTTTATCATTATATCTTAAGTACTGGCATTGCCTTATTCTCTTTAATTTACTTTTTATTTTTAATTTTTTGGGTTTTTGGGATTTGAAATTAGGATTTGGGTTCCTAACTTAGGTTTGCATTTGAGGCTGTTTTTGAATTGAGCTATTTTAGTGTTAGATCTAGTTTTTAAGTAGGATCGATGTGGTGCTTTCATTCTTCCTATTATTATTAACCTTTTCAATATCCTGGTTTTTTAATTTTAAGATTATTTGTGTTTAGTGAAAATGTGTTTTGCTAACCTTGTGCTACATATTTCTATAATGAATGTGGTTTTAGAGCAGTAGAAGCTTTTTTCTAATTCCTTAATCTGTCAGTTTTTGTTTTTAAAATTTATACTTGTAGTAATAGAATGGAATGGAAATGTTACTTGTAATTTAAGTAGCTAAATTATGGCAATTGATTTAGATTGATTCTGTTTGATTCTTAATTTATTAGGACCCTAATAGGTATGAAAGCTTTTCTTATAACTACATCATTTGTGTGTTTCTCTATAAGTTTTGAAAGCAATTAAGAAGAAAAGGTAAGATTTTGGTATTTTGTATGTTGTATATCTCTATTTAGTTTTGTCTTGTTCGTTTGAAAGCAATCAACCTATAATTTGTTTGATACGAAACGGATATGGTAATAGTTCACACTTTTAAACCCACAAAACCAAAACCTTAATCCTCTTTTAATTATAGTTCAGTTTCATCCTATTTTTAATTATCTATTTTGCATACTGCAACAAAACTATAATTTAAAAAACCTTTTTGATGACCTTTTTTTTAATTAAAAGACTTGTTGATTTGTAAAAAGGTCATGAAATTAAAGTATTTGATAGAGCTTATAAAATAATGTCGTTAAATTAAAAAATTTTTTTGATGTTTTAAACCGAATGTGGATCAATAATTTGATTTTAGTTTAAACCAAAAAAAAATGAAAAATGGAAAATGGTCAAATCTTGTCGCTAAAAAAGGAGGGAACTTTTAGTGCCAAAATATAACAACGAAAATTTGCAATGGAATACTTATACCGTTGCTAAATAAGACACCAATAGATCGCGAAAAAATTTTGCAATAAAAATCACCAATGAAAACCAAATTTCATTGATAATTTAGCAACAAAATGTATTTTTTGTTGGTATTTGAGCAACGAAAACTACATCCCATTACTATTTTAGCAACGAAAAAATATTTCGTTGGTAATTCGCAACTGAATTCATTAAGGTTAATTATTTATTAATGGAATTTCCTTTTCATTGCTAAATTACCAGCGAAATTCTATTTTTATTGCTAAATTACCAACAAAAAAGAAATTTTGTTGCTAAATAACCAACCCTAATGCAATTCAATTGTGAATTAGCAACAAAATGTTTTTCTCGTTGCTAAAATTGTAATGGAATATAGTTTTCGTTGCTATTTTAGCAATGAAAAATATATTTTGTTGCTATTTTCATTTTGTTCCTTAGCTATAAATAATTCCCTTTGCAGCACTAGTCTTTTTCCTTCTCTCTCTGCCTCACTGTCTTAGTTCTTCCTCCTTGTCCCATTCCCTTGCTCTCTCCGTATCCCTCACCCTTTTCCTTTCCCTCTTCCTCTTCATCTCCTTCTCCCTCTCCCTCTATCTTACCCTTACGCTCGCCCTCTCCCTCTGCCAGTACCGAGTAACCTGAGACATAACAAGTAAAAATTAATGAATCTTTAGATCGCAACATTTCCTTCAATTGTAAGCTCACTCGATCAAGGTACTCTCTCTCTCTCTCTGTGTGTGTCTCTCTTTATTCCAAAGGTTTTTTATTTGATTTTTCTTTCGATTGTTTCTAAACAAATTGTCTTATTTGAAAATTTCCTGATAATTATGCCCCATGTATGTAAAGTAATGTTTGAAGCATGCTATGCCTGGCCTTCTCTCTATCTTTTTTGGTTCTTTTTACCAGTTGATTAACAAAAATTTTATTTTTAATGTTAAGTAAGTGTTGTAAACTTGTTATATGAAGATTGGCTATGCTTTTTCTCTTCTTTGGGAGATTGGTAAGGGATTGAGTTCAACATGTGAATTTAGTTAGAGTTCGGTTTCATGAACGATTTTAGATATTAAAAGCTTCTATTCTGGTCCTGAGCATTATGTTGCTAGGTTTAGTTATTTCTTATCCTGTGTATTTCCTTATGATCATACTATCTTTTATTTTTCACCTTATTCCTTATAACAAGATAAAAAAATAAAAAAATAAAAAAGTTTATCGTGTTGCCTTTTAGACCATATTATAATTCAAAAAGAAAAACACTTGCTTCCCTTTTTTATGTTTTTAATAAGTAATAGCTACTTGAGAAGTTTTCTTTTCTATTTCTCTTTTCTCCCTATTTTTTCTTCCTTATGCATAATAGATGATAATTGTCCCTTATTCTTAACAATTCGACATTGATGCATCCTATTGATTTAAGAAATAAGGATAGAAAAAAGGTTAATGGGTTGAATGCATCAAGAAGATGAATTGGTGTTTGAAGATTATATAGTTTACATGATATACAGTTGTTGGAGGAATTAAAATTAAAGAGTAATTGTATAGTACTGTATCAGTTTCCTAATATGTTATATTTTTGTTTTCTTTTTTGACTTGTGGAATAGGGTTGGTTGAAACAAATCCAAAAGGCTTACTTACAGGTTTTGCTGAAGTTTTCAGTATAGAACCAGAGAAGGCAGAGTGGTAAGTATTAGAGCTTGATTTGGAAATTTTTTTTACTATTATGGAAAGGTAAAAATTTTCACTATACAAATGTGGGTTACATTTTGTGAATTTTTCTGGCACATATGGAAATATGTATACATTCATATCACTTTAGTAAGAAAAGCATATGCATTGAAATTTAGGTTTTTTCATCATTCTACTATAATTGGACTAATTAGACCTTGTGTAAAAAACATATTGGGAGAAAACCATCAAATCTTTAAATTACATCCTCTGTGAAAGGCCATTTGTCCTTATTGAAGTGTTATTTTTTCTTCATTGGTTGAAAGAGCTATGTTTTAAGTTGAAAATGCTTTTTTAATAAACTTTTTGATCTTGCACCATTTTTTCTGGTTTTGTTCATTTTCCTTCATGCTCAGGCATAGTAAACTTGTTTAAAATAATAAATTGAATATTTTAAATACTATATAGAGGCATCAAAACTTAGCATTCTAAATGATGAGGCCTGACTTGTCATTTTCCTTTTTTTTTGTTTCTAACTTGGTGTCTTTTGTTTCTTTTGTAATTCAAAATTTGAGATTTCTTTTTTTTTTGCCTTATTTATTATCCAATATCTCCTATGGTTTTTATAGGAGCCTTAACTTTACTTGCTTCTGAAGCTGTTTGGAAGTTTAGTCGGTAAACTTTTTTTTTATACTACCCTGAGTCAATGCTATAGAATAGAAGCAGCTATTGCTAGTTTAGTAAGAAACTTTTATTAGTGTTTGACTTGTTTTTTAATTAATTATGCTTATACCTTTGAATCCTAAAGAAATAACTCATAGAGAATTTGTATGAGATGCAATTGTATGAGAATTTGTGATCAATGCTTTCTTCATACTTATTCTGTTGCTTTATTAGCTTATTTTCAATCCTACCTATCTTTTTGTTCTTTATTTTGAGCTACCAATAGTGATCAATGATAATAACTTATAGTTTAAACTACAATTTTATAATAAGTTACTAAGAAAATGACTTCAGAAGGTAGTTGATTTTCTTGAACATAACTTGATTTTTGGTTTGACAAGAAAGATATTTCTCCTTTGACATTTTTTTTCTTAAATTGAAGTGTTAGCCATACAAAAAAAAGGCTAATGACTGTTAAGTAATAATATTCACTTTATTGTCTATCTATTATATGCTTTTATTTGCTTATGATATGATGCCTAGGAATGGTTAGATACTTTATATGGCTAAATAGTGCTTTAAATTCTTTGAAAGGTTTGTTACTAAGGTTTCATGCTATAGACCAGTAAATCCATTATTGTTGTTATATTGAATTATTTTGTTATACAGGTGATTGTAGAGGTTTTGTGTGGTGATCATAAAGAGAAGATTACTGTAATACTTGAAACAAAACTAGATGAGTCATGATATGTGAAAGGTATGGCCTGTATATAGATGGGAATGTCATTGTTTTGTTATTTTTGTGCATTAATTTGTCCTAAGATGCAGGATCTTGGGGTGAAGTATTAAAATCCAAATGAATAGATGATGAAAGAAATATGAGTTGTTATAATCAACTTGGAAATTATTGACAAATATAACTAACTACCATTTTGTGGTTTGTGATTTTCTATCATTTTTGTTTTGACCCTCCCCTTCCCCTACCCTAATATGGAGTTCACCAAAGGTATATGCTGCATTATGTACATGCTGAATTTAACAATTAGAATTTAATAGCTATAAATTTATGAGAATTCAAAATTAATTTTCTACCATTATATTTAGCTTGTACAATATAAGTTGGGAGAACCTTGGATTAAGCTCTAATTTTAATCAAATGGATTGCTATATAAATAATACAAGGTTGGTATTACTAATATGGGCGTGCTTTCTTATATGTATCGAGAAAATAAATAATATTTCACATAATTTTTTCCTATAGGACTGTATTTTGAAACCCATGCTCAAACTGAAATAATAGTACTTCACATAAATAATTATTTTGATTTGCTTTTATTTATCTTTTGTACCTTGTTTATAACATATAAATGTTATATGTTTTAATAGGTTGATTTCACCATGAGAAGCCTGCAAGAAAGGCAGTGAGGTGTTATCATTTATGTTGTATGTTACTATTATTGGAAATGTTTTTGTGTGTGTGTGTGTGTGTGTAAAAAATTGATGTTTTTATGCATTTTAGATTGACATATATATATATATATATATCCTATTGTTCATAGATCTTTTGATTGACTATGAATTCTAGTTAAGCAAGAATTTTGGATTGCTTGTCTTTTCCTTTCAATATGGTACATTTATTTAAAGTGTATGAGATTGTTTAAGGAAAGCCTCATCTAGTATGAATTCTTGTAACTCATTCATGATTGTTGGTCTTCATTATTTATAAGTTTTCCTACCTTATGATAAATTTGGGGTTTGATTTAGTTATAGTTCTCTAACATGAATCCTATTAAATTATGTTGCTGCACTGCTTATAGTACATTGTTTCATGTACACTGGGACAAACACTTAGCTATGGCTTCACTAGATAATGATATTGTTATTGTAGTTCTTGTTTTTCCTTATCTAATTCAAGCAATATACTAGCTATTTGATGAATGGAGCGAGTTATAACTACATTGAATAAAGTCATATTAGGAGTTTGAGCTTGTATTCATGGTGGAGCTAGAGTCCACTATGAATTAGACTTTCTGCATCTTAATTTTCAATAAGTTAATGGATTTAAAATAATGTATTTATGGTCACATTCTTCTTCATTAAATTTTTCATCATTATTTTTTTGGTCTTTGTTTCTTTTTGATAAATGGACCTCTGAGTTTTTTGGACTACTATATTTTCTCCTCCATATTGGTCTATTTCTACTCCAAATTCTGAATTTTGTTATGGCATCATCAAGAAAAATGAAAAAAGTTAATTAAAGATGTCACTTAAAGAATTAGAGTGGTTAAGCTTTATGTGAGGTAAGTGAACCTATTCTTCACCCATTTTGTTTATCTAAAGAAATAGGGCAATAATTATGTCTAGAAAGAGTATATTTAATTAGTATCTATTGATTTGAATGATATGGTGCTTTCTTTAATGCTTAACATTTCAACTTTTTCTTATTCATTGTACTTAGGGTTTTGGATAAAGCATTTGCAGTTGAGGTTGAAATTTATACAGGAACATATGCTATTTTTATTTTTTTATTTTTAGATGTAGAGAGTCAGTGCTGGAATAGCAAGAATTATGTGAATAGTTAATTCACAAATTGTACAAACAATTATTTTTTTGGCTAATGATGATGATTTTTCATACTACTTTATTTTCCTTATTTCTATTAGATGACTGGCCGGCTATATTATAGTATATGTAAATCTAGTGAAAATTTAGGATTCAAATGGGTTAATTAAAGATAAACTAGCTTTTAATTTGCTTTTATTTTTAGTATATGCTCCTGCAAAAGAAAATATATTCTTAATTTGTTATTGCACCTTGCTCTATTGTATATATTCTTTTTGTGTGTCCTTGACAACCTATAATGTGATGAAATCACATAGTAATTTCTGCTATAGAAAAAATTCTCGGTACCCAAGTTGCATGTGTTTGAATTGTTTTCAACAAAATAATAAACAATATCATAATTTTATTTTTTTAACCAATTTGTAGCAAGTAAGTTTTATTAAATGAGTATATAATAGTTCAAGTTCTTGCTCGTTAAGTAGTGATAATGCCAGTATACTGCTGTCAACAAAGCAGGTACTATTCTATTACAATTTGGTTGGAGTGCTATAAATTTATGGTTGTTTATGAGGCTCTGCATAATTCTATTTTGATGGTTGTTCATAAAGCTTTGTAGAATTCTAGGCTCTATTTGTCCATGAAGTTCTGTAGAATTTTGCTTTCCAAGTCTGTCTGGGTTGCTGTACTTTTTTATGATGGGTATTATTTTTGTTGATTGACTGCTGTGCTCCTTTGTTTTACTATTGTGTTGTGTTTTCTTCTGGTGGAATGTAGGAGTACTCAGTTTAGTTGATGTTGATGTTCTCATTGTTTTGGTTGTAGCCTAGCCTTTTTGGGTTTGTTTTAATTTTCTTTAGGCTGATGACTGTTTGCATATATACTTGTTAGCATTTCGTGACTTTATGTTTAATATAATTTGATTTTATTATACTTATTATCACCCTTTTTATCTATTTTTATCTATGTAATATTTTGATGTCAAGTATATGTTTGATTGAACATATAAAGAATGGATCAAACTAATTTTTTTATTTTCGTTTTCTTGAAAGCATATAACAATAGCAGAAAAGAAGAGAAAATTGTTGTTTTGGGTTCTATTTTGGGTCTCTATCTTTTGCCTTGGTTTGGACCTATCCCTTTTTACATTCTAAAGGTACTAAGTTTGTTGTCTTTTTTTTTAAGTTCATTTATTTGTTATTAATATGTATTTTTTTCATATATATCTTTAAATTATTATATCAATTGCACAAAATTTGCTCATATAGTTATTAGATCAATTATTTAATGATGTCGTTTATAAAGTTTGGGAAAGGTGTGCCCGCCAACGCTATAAAGAATTTGTTGCTAAATTACACAAGAATGGTGAACGACCTCCTTTTATTTCTAAAGAAATATGGGATCCTTGGCAGTAATGTTGGGCATCACCCGAAGCAATTGCCATTTCAGAGAGAAATTTTTCAAATAGATGGCAAGGCTCCAATGGAGAGAGTCTAGCCATGCATACTAGAGGAACTTTAAGTCATCACAAGCATGCAACTAAACTAGTAAGTATCTGAATTTTATGCTTATTATTTATGTACTAACTAAATTCAATTACACTTCAATTTAATCTAATGTATGAATTTAGAATAAAAATGTATGATTATTATGGATAATGATGGTTTAATATATGTCTGTTTTCATGGATGGCTGCATTGTTGAGATAATTTTTTTATTTCACAGGAGGTAAATGTCATAAAAATAGAGGAAATTCTACTGAATTTTTTATAAAATTGAGTTTACTTGGTTATGCAGGAAAAGTCTATGGGTAAAAAGCCAACGTACCCTAAAGTATTTATGTGCACCCACACAAAAAAGCATGATAGTCAGACATTCGTCAACATCCGTTGCAGACAACTCAATGTATGTAAAATTTATACATCAATATTAATTATTTTATAAAACTATAGCTAATTAATTGTAACTATTGTAAAGACAGGAGCAAATACAAAAGACTCTCACTTAACAGCGGCAGAGCTTTGAAAATATCGATGAGAGTTAGATATTTCTTTAAGCAATTAGTGGTAAGAATAACTATGGAAAGATTTTTGGCTTAGGTTCTATTGCAAACACATCCCATTCACATTCCTCCGCATCATCTATGGCTGTTTATAGTAGATGGTTTGAACCTTCTGAGAGAATCATTCAGCTAAAGAACACACTCACCATATTGCTGGATACTGTAACCCAGCTAAAGAATTGTATAAAAGAGTTGGAAACCAAGGGCAACACCTCTAAGCAGCCAGATCGTCCTCCTTCACCAACTACATAGTTTAGATTTATGATATTTAGGTATTGATACTGACTTTATGTTGTGTTTGTTATGATTTTTATAAATTCTTACTTTACAGTAGTAGAATATGTTTTCAGGATTTTTATTGTCGTACATTACAATTTTTATATTATACTATCAATAAGAATATTTTCTTAAATTGTATATTGAATTTGGATTATATTTATTTATAAACAATAAATTTTGATTGGAACTAAAACATTATACAAAGCTATCGAAATTTTACAATTTCGGTTGTTAAATTTAGCTACGAAAAATAATTTTCGTAGCTAAATTTAGCAACGAAAATGATATTTTATTGCAAAATTTAGCAACATAAAATTTAGCAACGGTACTAGTACTTTCCATTGTAAAATTTAGCAACAAAAATTTAAATTTCATTGCTAAATTTAGCAACGAAAAAATTTTCCGTTAGTAATTTGACCAATTGTCAGGAACTTGAATTGGTTGGATTTTGCAATGGAATTCGAATTTTATTGCTAAATTTAGCAATGAAAAACAATTTTCGTTGCTAAAAAATAGCAACCATTAAATTTGCAACCACTCGTTCGGTTGCTATTTTCAATTGCTAATGTTGATTAGCAATGAAAATTCAATAATTTTCGTTGTTATTTTCCGTTACTAGTTAGGTATTTTCTTGTAGTGTTATACATGTCCTTATTTGCATTGATTGTTTTGTCGACAATATGAAATATGTTGTTGACTTTAATCGTTTACTTATATTCTCATTAGTATGGCTGACAAAATCCATGAAAACATAATTCTTACTTGTAGTTAAAAATTAAAACTAATTAACATATAAATAATTTGAGTAAAGTCAAATCTAATCGAATTTTAATTCTTTTAATAATTAGAAAATTAACAAAATTAAACTAAAAGGTGGGATTTTTATATTTGAATATTGAAATCTAAATAACAATAATAAAAAATGCAAAAATTAATTAGAAAATTAACAAAACTAATTAACCTATAAATAATACGGCATTAGTCACCCTTTGCTACAGAGCATGAAGCTAAATCAAGTCTGCTATTATCCTAAACATTCTGATGTGCATTTTTGTTAAATTAAATTTGAATAATAAAATATTTATTGTATTAATTTAGAATTTTACAACTCACAAATGCACTCTAATTTAATGCACTCGCACCACTCACATTCTAATTTGCTATACACTCACACACTCATACACTAAATTTGTGCACAATTAGCACAGTCTATTTTTACTCTCACAAATGCATCATTACACTCACACTTTTTCCACACACACTCATCAGCTCAATGTTTCCTTCACACTCACACATAAAGAGCCTAGCTCTTTTTATAGCCTCTTAAGTCGGTTGCCTACTGACTTTCTTTAATTCAAGAAAACTCTACATCCTGTTGCTGCTATTACCATTATTATTATTATTATTATTATTATTATATGATGAGTTATCCACAAAAGTGATCAAATGATAAAGGATGATCCTAAGTGGGCTTAGTAAAAATAAATGGTAGGTCATAGTATTTAGAGAATAATGAATGATTTAGAGAATTGAGGAGATTTTAGAGCCTCTTTTAACTTTTTTTTTTAAAAAAAACAAAAAGAAAATTTTCTACTTATTTTATTCCTTAAACTAGAAAATTAAGAAATTGTCTAGGAGTTATTTTGTGATCAAATTATTATTATGCAACAGATTTTATGGTAGAATACTAGTGTTCATATTATGTATGCTGAAATGTATCTTTTCTTTGATGGTTGTTGTTGATTAGGGATATTTGAAGTGTCCAAAAATTTACTGACAGTAATTTGACACATCAAGAGTGAAAATTTCAATTGTAATAAAGCATGTTATTTCTTTTGTTAATTTCTCTTTCTTAAGAACAAGTGGAACTTTAATTAGAGTGGCAGATATCACTATAATGTAACAGATGCAAGATTGCATCAACATGTGGACAAAGATAATAGAGATGGGCTATATATTAGCTGTGTGGCCTCTGCAGCTAATCTATGGGCCTTAATCATGGATGCTGGAACTGGTTTCACCTCACAGGTTTATGAACTATCGCTTGTTTTCTTGCACAAAGTGAAACATGATTGTTGTTTCTTCTGCCTGTGACTCCTGCTTTCATGGATTATTAACTCTGCATACCATTGTTAAATTTTTTTCAGGATTAGATCAAGGATCAGTGGGAAAAGAATTTTTATATCAATTCGATAACAGCCATAAGTAATGGAAGTTTGTCAGTTGTTATGTCCAAAAGTTGGTAACAGTTTGACCGAATATGCTCTTTCAACTTGAAATTTGAGATATTTGATGCGAGCAAAAGCACTAATTTTATAGATCATTTCTATTACGTAATGACGTGGTATAATTTTTCATTCATGCATTGCATTAGCATTAGTATGATATATTCTTGGTAGTTGTTGGGGTGTGGTGATGTCCAGGAATGCTGGATTTTGTAATCAGGTATTTAGTTTTATTAGAAGAGAGTGTACAAAATTTCTTTTGGTTGACAAACTATTCGCCACACCTTTTTCCCCTGTGGTACCTAATTTTATTTTATTCATTTACTTTTTTCTTTCTTTTTGTACTCACTGTTAAAAGGGAGTGAAGCTTGACTTTTTGTACCCGAGTGAAAGAATACATCGGCAATGGGAAAGCGGTTACAGAATTACATCAATGGCTACAACTACTGATCAAGCAACATTCATATTGAGCATACCAAAATGAAAAATGGTTGATGAAACTCAAGAAACTCTTCGAACCTCTGCTTTCCCAAGCACCCATGTAAAGGTAGATGTCATTAATGCTTTTAACTTCATTTGAGTAATGTAATTTCTGATAAAAAGTTCACCTATTATTTTTTTTTCTTTTTTCCTATTTAGTACATATGAGAATTTTTTTTATTTTATTTTTTTACTGAAGCTATTGCCTTTCTTCATGCCATTAACGTCACTGTGAGTTTTACAGGTTAAAGCCTTTTTGAAGGAGAATAAATTAGAAATGTTGGTTGATCCAGACCTATAGAACATGTATGTTGATACTGACGTAGAGCAGATAATCCAAGTAGCATTGCTATACACCCAAAGCTCTCCAATGGAGCGGCTTAAGATGTCAAAAGTTGTGAGAATGCTTTAAGCTGATAGACTGGCGGAGAGGTAGGAGGAGTGGCAAAAGGTAGAGGTGGTGTGGCAGGAGATTGATTTGGCTCCATTTTGAGCTCTGAATAGATCTTCAACTCCACTCAAAATCTCCATACTGTAGAATTATTTGGTCTAAGATGGCAGCTTTCTGTTTAGTAGTAAGAAAATCTATTCACTTGCTATTTTTCTTAATCTTTTGACCGTGTTACTATTTGGATAGATCTTTTGTTTTTGGTATTGTGATTTCCACAATACTTGTAAAAATAAAATTTTAGATAATTTTATGTATAATAATGCAAAACATTGTGGATAATATATACTTGTATTGATATTATTTGTACAGGAGTAAGAATGTATATATTGATTTTAAATTATAATATATATTTTCAATTTAAATTTTACACTTTTTGTATTGAAATTTATTGTGTTCAATTTGGAATTTGCAAACAGGAAATAAAAAAATAAATAGAAAAATTTTATATTACCATTAAATTACCGACAAAAAAATTGTCACTATCATTTTAATAATTTTAATATTTATACTAAATATATTTGCCAACAAAATTACTGATGAAAATAATCCGTCGCTGTTTATACTAATATAAATTAATAATTTATTTATTAAATTTACCGATGGTTTACCGACATAATATTATGTCAATAAACGATTAATGCGATGAAACATCCGGTGGATTTTTAATAAAACTACCAAATGAATGTTTTTTACATTTTCGTCAATAATGTTTATTGACAGAATTTTCTGCCGAAATTCTCCTCTTTTGTTTTTTTCCTCACCGTGCTCCTTCTGTAACTCTTTTATCAGCTCTTCCTCTTTCTTTCCTACTTGCTTCTTCCTATTTGGGTGCATTAGGCAACCTTGAAGCTCATCCTCCAACAAAATTTTTTCTTGCTTCTTATCAACACACTCTTGAACACTACCTATGAAACAAATGGACTCTTCAAAATCATAAGACGGGTGTTGTATCACCTTGTTGATATTAAATATTATTTCTTCCTCATTGAACCTCAAAGTCACCATTTGCCCATATACATCTATCAAAGTTTTAGCCATGTTCAACAATGACCTTGCTACTATCAATGACACCTTACGGTCCTCTTTTATGTCCATCACCACAAACTCCACTGGAAATATAAAGTTCCTGACTTTCACCAATAAATTCTCAATGATGCCCTTTGGCCTCTTCATGGATCTATCCGCCAATTATAATGTCATTCGGGTTTTCTTGATGTCGCTCAAATTCAATTTCTTGCAAATGGAATAAGACATCAAATTTATACTAGCACCCAAGTCACATAAATCATGTTCGACAAAATTTCCTCCTAACTCGCATGGCAAGGTAAAGCTACTTGGATCTTCTAATTTTTTAGAAATTTTATTCATCAATATAACACTATAATTTTCAGATAGTTGTATCATTCCTACACCTTCTAGCCTTTTTTATTTAAACATAGCTCTTTTATGAATTTAGCATATTTAGGCATGTGTAATAAAGCTTCAGCAAATGGTAAATTTACATGCAACTTTTTAAACATATCTAAAAATCTAGCTAATTGTTCATTATGCTTTTTTTTTCCTAGCTAAAGTATGATAAGGCAATTTAGACTCATCAATAATAAGAATAACCTTTTCCTTACCTTTACCTTTCTCAACAACAGTAGGCACTTCAATACTAACATAGGTTTAGAAATACTTATCTCCAATGTCGGTTTCACCAATTTTGAATAATTCTTACCATTGTCAGTCTCTTTTACCTCTTTCCCACTTCTCCCAATAATTGCTTTTGCTTCTTCCTTGGGGTTTCAATCCATATTTGATGGGAAAATGCCATAGGTCCTATTGGAAATAGAATTAGTAAGTTGCCCTACTTGAGTCTCTAAGTTTCTAATGGAAGCATCTTAGTTCCTCATCCAAACATCTTGAGATTTCCATTTAAGATCTTAAATAGCTATAAATGTGGATTGAGTGGTCATAAAGCTAGCAAATATTTCTTCTAAGTTAGGTTTCTTATCTTGTGGGGGTTATGGTTTTGGTTTTGGTTAGACTCTTGGTGGTTGATAAGGCGAAGCTTGGTATATAAATGGGTAGTATTGGTGGTTGTTGGTATGGGAAGCTATGTTTTGACTAAAGGGTACATTAGGTTAAAGGTTAGATGTAGAGGCATAGTTCCCTTTTCTCTATGAAAAGTTAGGATGATTTCTCCACCTAGGGTTATAAGTATTGCTATAATGGTTCATTGCATTAACATCCTCCACTACTACAACTATACCTTCTCCAATTTTAGTTTCAGGTGTCCCTTGTTATTTTTCATAGGTATCACTCCCTAAAGTAGAGACATTTTGCATCTTCAACCCATTTAACTTCTTCTTTAACAACCCCACTTGGGCCCTAAGTATCGCTACTTCATCTACACTATGTAGTCCTTATGGTTGCCTATTGAGCTTCATTAATGGCCATCTCATCAAGTAGTAGAAAAGCTTCCTCTAGTACTTTGTTCATGAAACTCCCCCTTGAAGCTGCATCTAGGAGAGACCTAGTAGCTTGATTCACACCTGCATAAAAAGTAGACATTAGTTAATGCATAGCAATTTCATGGTGTGGATAATTCTTTAAAAGTCTCTTAAATTTTTTCTAAGCCTCATGAAATGGTTCCTCATAAAACTGCTGGAAATTGTAAATATTATTCCTAATAGTGGCTATTTTGGTAGGTGGGAAGAACTGGACTAAGAATTTCTTCTGCATTTGCTCCGATAATCTAATAAATTGATTAGGTAATATTTGTAACCAATCTCTTGCCTTACCATTCAAAGTGAAAGGAAATAACTTAAGCCTAAATAGCATCTATAGATACATTGAAATCTGCAATGTGTCACTAATCTCTAAAAAAATATCCAAATGTTGAGCTGAATCTTCAATCTTCAATCTTGAAAACTGGTTCTTTTGGACTATGGTGATAGTAGCAGGTTTCAACTCAAAGTGATGAATTTGAGGTAGCATAATAGTTTCGTGCTCCTTATTCCACCTAGGAGTAGCTTAGTCTCTTATGGTTCTTGGTCTCATCCCATCCCATCCCCTTAGGCTTAATTTTGATTAACTTGCCCTCCAAGTAGAGGTGGTGGATCATTAAAAGGTGGCTCTTCTAGTGGATTCAAATTCATGTTTTTTCTTTGTAATCTTCTGATCCTACGGAATGTCCTCTCAATTTCAGGGTCAATAGGCAAAATTGCGTCATCTCTTACCATAAACTATTGACACATATAAAGAATATATTTAATAAAAGAATAAAAAATAGAAAGAGAAGAAGAATAGCGCACAAAATTCACTTTAAAATGTAAAACAAAAAAGACAAACACCAATTCTTTAGCAACGATGCTAAAAACTTGATCAATGTCTAGCAAGTATACTAGATCAACTAGTAATATAGAGAAATACGATTAAGACTCCAAATATCAAATCTAAGGGAATTGTGTAAAAGTTGTGTATTGCATATTTTAGAGTGAGTGATATATTCAAAAAA
Source organism: Excoecaria agallocha (assembly GCA_037975025.1). NCBI lineage: Eukaryota > Viridiplantae > Streptophyta > Magnoliopsida > Malpighiales > Euphorbiaceae > Excoecaria > Excoecaria agallocha. The sequence goes on from JBBPFJ010000604.1 coordinate 22,715, forward strand.
TTTCCAAGTTTTAGAATGATGAAAAACTAACTAAACCAAAAACAAAAACTTAAATAACTAGAGTAATGAACTAAGACAATTAATTATAAAGTTAAACAAATAAACTTAAACTTAAACAAAGCAAGATATAAAAGATGGTAAAATTCAATAATAAAAAAAAATACTTTTGCTAAAGGACTATCCTCCTCAACCTCTATTGCAATAACTTAATTAAAAATAACACAAATAATTATGAAAACCAGTGTAAACTCGGATATCTTATTCAAAATATCATTCTAAGCATTAAATCCTCTTATTAGGAACAATCTAATGCTCAGCATAAAATTTTGGTTCATTAACTCCTAAATATCCATTAAACCCTTTCTCAAGAGATCTAACTTCAGTCTATTCTTAATTCAACTTTCTTAGTTTTAATTTCACTCTTTACCAACACAAAATTATCTCAATTCTCAGAACATAATCGTGCATCAATACAAGTGAATTAAACTAAAAATATGCATATCATAAGTTATACTTAAATTTGATCACTAACGATTTATTCAATACATTAACAATCAACTCAATCACAACTCAAAATAAGAATTTGCTCAAGAATTAAGAAATAACACACTTGCATTGAATTAAAGCTCAAATTAAAGTCATTACAAATAAAAGTATGAGGGTTCAAGTTCCTTCAACAAAAGTAAAGAAAACTAATCACTTATTATCTTAAAAATTAAAGAAAATACTGAAAAAGATACAAACACATAAAGCTAGGAAGCTTTCTTGACCTCTTCTTAGAACACCAAGTTCCAACCTCTAAACCTTCTGTCTTTGCCTCTTGAAACTAGGTTAAAAACTCACGTAAAAATTTAAGACTAAAAACTAACTAAAAAGAACTCTTAAACTTAAAAAATTCATGATCTTTTTTATATCCTAGTATTTTTATCTACTTAAAACTCTCCAAAAGAAAAAAAAAAAATCTAGCTACACTCTTACTTTTTGTTTTAGAAAAATCAGACTTTAATTGTAATTCCAACACTTGGCCTCGGGAGAAGAGAATTCCCCTCTAGAGTGAAGAATTAAAATCTTGTGACTTTTGGGTTGCCTTGGGATAGGTGATTCTCCCTCGGGAGAGGAGGATGATTCTGCCTTTGCTTTGGCTTACTCACCTCAAGAGAGGGCTTTTTCCCTTAGGAGAAACACTTTATAAAATCTGTCCTTTCACTTTCTCCTCCATGGAGGGGAAATTCCCCTCTCTAGAAGAGAAATCTACTGCTCTTTACGTGAATTCCTCTCTTTAAAACACAAAAATGTGATTTTCCTCCTTTTGCCTTTAAACTTTCTCTTTTCTTTAATTTAGTCTTTAAAAACACCAAAAATTGCAATTAAACCCACAAACACACAAATCAAAAAATTAATCATAAAATTAACCAAATTAACATTAAATTAACCTATTAAACACACTAAAACATACTAATAATATAGTCAAAATTCACAACTATCAAGTAACCTACAAGAAGTCCCATCTCCTCTCGGATCCGAGTCATCTCAGTCGTTTATGCCGTGAATCAATCTGCGACCATCCCATCTATACCTATCACATAGGCTCTAAAATCAATATCAAGCTTCTTGATCCTTTTCTCGATCTCATCCTTAGCCCCATTGACTATTTCACTGGCTATAACAAATGCGGTTTCCAGTGTCATGGTCCTCTTTGTAGCCTTTTATACACTCTTATCAACATTCAAGACCCCTGTTTCCTTCTTGGCCATATTAGTCGTCAACTATTGATGGTAGGCATCAATATCATTAAATCTCCTTAGATATGCCTCCTGATGCCTAGCTTGCTCCTGGTGAATCACCTATATATCTATAGCCATGGCAGTCTAGGATATCATCATATTCTAAATGCCCTGTAATATGGCATCCCATGGAGTTATAGGTGCCTCTGGCTGTAGTGGAGGTGGTGCTAAAGATGATGTCTCATCGGGGTGGCCATAGTGTCTAAGTAGGAACTGATGCTAGAGGTGGGAAAGGCCTGTGTGGTGGGTAACACAGCTGGCTTTTGACTGGCCTTACCTGTATAATAATCGATAAAAGGAACTCCCTCCTTTCTAAATCCTAGCCCTAGGACATCCTCCATCTACTGGTTAACACCGGGCTCCTATTCAGGATGTGGTGGTTGTGGTTCATAATTCAGCCGCTCTCAGCCTAGGTGTAAGGCCGTATACATCTCCTCCAATGTCATTAATCTAATCTCATTGGGCTCAACATCATCCTTTCTAGCCATACGCATATCAAATGATGCTTTCCTCTCCAAGTAGATACCCTCTCTAGCTGATGGGCTTATTATAATCTCTGGTATGCCCTCTGCCAAAAGCAATCTAGTGACCAGACCACCTATGACTATCGCCTCGCCCAGGTTACACTATGTCTTCCTCAGATATCTTCCTCGGCTAGCATTTTAGCCAAACAATTATGATATTCTCCTTATGCACAGGTGTGCAAGGCTTAAAACTTGCTTAAATTATCTTTTAAGCCCTTGATTGAGGATATTTCCCATTATTCAACCCTTTTTCTTCCCACGAGTGCCCAAATCAAGCACGAAAATACTTTAAAATATTTTTGAAAAAGGGTTTGAACACAAAAAGACCTCACTATCCTTGATCCACTATCTTCTAAAGAGTAATTTTTCTCATTAGGTAGCCTTGACAAAAACATTCTTAGAACCCTATGTCTACATTAGGTTATGTTAAAATTGGGGGTTTTTGTCATTTTAATATTATGAGCAAAGAGTTTGTTACAAATAGGGGAGAGTTCCTATATAATTGAAAGAAGACATAGAGTCAATGAAGTTGTACCCTTTTCAAATCATGATCCATCACCAATTTTCCAATTTGGAACCCCTATATGTGATGATACCACTATTATTGTAAAAGGAAAAAAAACACAATCTACTAGAGGCAAAGGAAGAGGGAGAACAATCAGTTATGCTGGTAAAAGTGGTAAGCAAACCACAAGAAGAAGGAAGGGAAGAGGAAGAGGAAGAGGAAGAGGAACTGGTTCAGAAAGCTAACCCATTTTGAATTTAGTTTATGAACATGTTCAGTCTAGCCCATCAACACAACCACCACCAACATCTGCTAGAGGGAGAGGGGTATCAAGATATAAAAGGCCTAAGGAATATGGATTTGGAGTGTTTATTGATGAGAATACAGGAACAACTATCTTGAATGTAAGTAACAACTCAATTCTTACTTTAATTTGATTTAATTAGTTATCAATGAGTTTTTCTTATTTTTAATTTTTTTTAACTTCAACAGCTTGGAAGACAATTAGAGAGACTAATTGAAGTTAGACCTAATGTTCAGAACTCAAATGTGACATGACCGGTGTCTAGCAAGTGTACTAGATTGGCTAGTAATATAAGGAAAAATAAATTAAGACCCTGAATATCATACCCAAGGGAAACTGTGATGAATGCAACTTGTTTCATATTTTAAGGTGAATAACATGTGTAAAAAATAAGAGAAATCCCAAGTTTGTGATGATGATGAAAGATTAAAACTTGAACAGATTAAACAAAGCAGTCAATTAAAGTTGGTAAAATTCAATACTAAAGGCAACTTCTGCTAAAGGACTATCCTTTTAAGAACAATTCAATACTTAGCATAAAGATATGATTTTATCTCCTAGATGTCTATTAAATTCTTTTACAAGTAAATTTAACTTTCATTTATTCTTGGTTTCAACCTTTCTTAATCTTAATCTATTAAGACCAACACACCACTATACCTTAACTCAGGACATAATCATGCATTAAGACCAATAAATTAACCTAAGAGCATGCAAACCAATAATGATGCTTAACCTAATTATCAACTATTAATTCAAATAAGTTAACAATTAAATTATAGATGATCAAAGATAAGAATTTGCATAAAATTGAGAAAAAAATCAACTTGTATCACATTAAGCATAAATTAGGTAATTACAATACACGATTAAGGATTCAAGTATCCTTTAGCAAAAGTTAAGGGAAATTACTCGCTCTTCATATTAAAAACTAAACAAAATAAAATAAAGTTGATACAAAGTAAACCTAAACTAAAGAATATTGAAGACAGGAGTAAAATTCGTAAGGTAAAAAGGGTCTCTTCAACTTGATGCCTTCAGCTCTTTAAATAGCCTTCCCGAGAGTAATCTACATCTCTTTTGACTTCCTTTCTTGGAGAATTTGTATTTGATTGAAAGAGGAAGATTTTAATCCCCTAAATAGGAGAGTTAATTGGGTGAGTGGACCTTGCACTTGGGAGAGTGGACTTCATGCTCGAGAGAGTGAGCCTTGCACTCGAGAGAGTGGAAATCTACTGCCTTTTATGTGAAAGTTGCTTGGGTGAGTGGAAATCTCACTCTAAATAGTGCCAAATCACTCAGCCGAGTGAGGGAATCACAGAGCCGAGTTACTCATGGCTGATCCCATTGAGTGAAAGCAACAATTCCTTTTAATTCTACTTTTGCCCCTAATTTTCTCCTTTTTTGCACTTTAGACCCTTTTTTCTTCAATTTGGCCTTGAAAAACACCAAAACTAATAATTAGCCCTAAAAACACATAAACTACATAATTAAACCAAAAATCAACTAATTAAGATTAAATTGACTCAAATAAACACATGAAACTATACTAAAAATATAGTATAATTCACACTTATCAAATACCCCACACTTAGTCTTTGCACGCCCCCAAGCAAATTTGAACAAACCAACTCCTCAAAATTATCAAACTTAAATAAAGAATTATGCATTTAAAAAATAATCTTAACAATTAACAAGAGCACTCAATAAAATTCCAACTAGTAATAAATTCAAAGAAGACAATATGAGCTACTTTCCTATATGTGTGTGCAAGACCAAAATATTTTAAGCATTGTTGAAAACAAAATATCAATGTAAATTCATAGCTAGGTTTAGAATGAATGTACAACTAAGTGTACAAATGGTTTCGTACTTGAAACTCTAGAAACACCATAAGCCTCTCCTTTAGCACCGGAACCCAAAGGTCATTTCCGCTAAACAATTCAAAAGCAAACTTAAAATCGCTTAGGTCTTAATTGGGTTATAGTGGGGCTAAGGTAATTGGTTACCAAAGATTAGATAAAAAAAACATTTTAAGATAGATAGATTCAAAATTTAAATTTCTAAGCACAGACCCTTTTTTCCATACTTGTTCATTCAAACCCATGCACAACTTAAGTACTTTTGAAAGAAAATATTAATAAAAACTCTCTTCACAATTCATCCCTTTGCTTTCCCTTATAAATACCCCACGCTTAAGATTTTGCCAAAAATACTAACATTATTGCTTTTTCTTTCTTTTATTTTATTTTCTCTTTCTTTTTTTTAGCTTTGATGTTGGAAATTTACTAATATGGGCATTTACAAGGTAAATTGTTACTATTTCCTTGATTTTATCAATAACCCTTAACAACAGTCCTGAAAATGTCTTACTACACCCTTCAAAATCCAACAAAATTAATCCATCCAATCGTAGAGTGGCCAATTCTAAAAGGAAAGATAAAGGCTCTTTAGGCTATATGGTTAATAATTAAGTGTAACAAGAAAAATTAGGTGGCACGCATTAAGCATGCCTCATTAGGCTCAAAGTGGCAAACAGTCTTTTTATGGCTTAACAAGAATAATTATGCCTAGATCACTTTCTAAATTGCTTGGAATTGCTTTTATGCTTCGAATGGTGATGTGGAAGGTTCTAGTGTTTTAAAATTCCTTACATAACTATATCAATGTATTGGTTTTTCTTTAAGTTCAAAAACTAGTCTTTTGTGCTCAACGAGTGAAAACTAACAAATATACATCAATTTGAATGTTAAACTAGCTAAATTTCATTAAACAACATCCTTGCCTTAGTGCTAAGCCAAAAGTTTGAACCATGCACATTCTACATTTAAGTTCAATAAGTGAAAATTTTTTAGGGCAAACAAAAATTAGTGCAAGATAAAAGACAAATTAGAACTGACTAAATTCTTAGTTCAACTAGACATTAACAACTAAAAGCTAAGTTATAAGATCTTTAAACAAAAACTTAAAACAAAATAACAAAGCTAAAAACAAAATCAGAAACTACGAAAACACAAAAGACATTTCATGCATAAAAGATGTGTGAAAATTTTTCTACTTCCTGGACAAAATTGAGCTTAAGTAAGCTCCACCCCCCCCCCCCTTTTCAAAATCTTGTTGTCCGCAGCAAATTACTCCGGTGGCAGAGGTGGTGGTGGGAATCTCCACCAAAAGCTATCAACAAAACGCTCAAAATCTTGCCTCTGTTCATCAATGCTTTCCTACATTGTACCTATTCTACCTTACAGGTTATCTAAATGAATATTAATCCAGTGTAACAGATCAAGTACCTGAGGATTAGCAGCAGCTTCTGCTTGTGGTGCTGCCTGATGTTCTTCTTGTACCTCCTGTTCTACCTCTTGGTGGTCGGGAACTTAAATCCCATGGTCACTTAAGTATTCTTCTCTAGTAGTCCAGTGTCGCTGAGGTGTAAGAGATAGAATCTTCATGCACTTCAGCATAGAATAATCAATATACTCAAGGTCTCCTGCAAGTGGATGGCCTAAATCTATATGATGAACTGCATTGGCCATAATGGTGGCTATCTAACCAATGGAGATATCCTTAATAATGGGTGACTTCTTCTGGAGGTCCTTTATCTTTTGTGCAATAATCAATGCACCATTAATGGGAATGCCTTCCACCATACATCGCAACAACATAACTTCCTTAGAATTCACTGCACTAAGACCACCAAGACAATTAAAAATATTAATGGATAAATACCCCCTATGAAGGATATACAAGGCATGATTCCTCAAAGAGTGACATTTAATTCGGCCTTCTTTCCATGGCACTAGATCAATAGGATCTCTTACAATTTTCTAGTTTTCCTGCGATGTGGCATTAGGCAATTCTCTAATGGCATTTGTTGGAAAACCTAAACATGTTGTGAAGTGTGAAAAATTCATTGTATAGCCCTTTCTTCCTAATATGAAGTTGACCATGCCAAGATCTCCTTCCCCCTTGAAATAGCATTCGAATAAATAGAGAAAATCTCGTGCAGTGGGGGGATACACTTGTGGTTTCTTTTCAACAAATGTCGTCCACCCTATGTTGTTAATTAATTGTGAAATTTCATTCCATAGGTTGCCGTCAACTATATCTAGAAAAAGATCATTCAAATAGGCAGGCTTCACATATGTACAAGCACTAAAGTGTTCATATAATGACTGCTTCCCTTTATCTACATATGCGGGAATGTGTGACCCGGATGAACTAAAAGCTTCAGCATGCCGAGCTTTCTTAGGAGCCACTGCATAAGAAAGAATTCAAAATAAGCAAGAATTTCACCAAGAAAAAGTATAATGTAGCACATGAGATCCTAAAGGAAAATGTGAGTAAAAATCAACCACTAAAGCTTTTAAAACAAAGAGATAAATGAACAAAGATGCATAGAAAATGATATGGCCAAAGCTGTATCTAAATGAACATGGCAAATGCTAGACAAAATTAAGCAAAAATGAAATTGCATTCTTTGGAGCAATTCAACAAACACGTTATGTGCACAACTTATGTAAGCTAAATTAAGATCAAATTGCAATTCAACGGACACCAAAAATGAATATATGCTTGACTAACATACTCTCTACAAGCTCATATGAATGGAAATGAGATAGCAACACATTTTCAAACTCAAATTCTAAATGTAAACAACCCCAAGTTACATCAATTTCAAGCAAAATTAAGCTAATTTTCAAGTGAAAAATCAAACTTGCAAATTAAAGAACACTTACTTAGACAATTGTAACCAAAAGAGATACAAAAATTTGACTTGAAATAAAAGTACTTGGGTGAATGAAATTGCTCAATAGGTGAGTGAGAAAATAAGTGAAACAGTGTGTGCAAGAGTGTAGAAAAAAAAGAAGGTGAGTAGCTTTTATAAGGAAGGACCACTCGGGTGAGTGAAATCTCACTCGGCCGAGTAAGTCCTTTTGGCTTCCAAAGGGACCATTTCTTGCTTCAAAAATTTTTTTATGCATTTTAACTTAGGATATCACTTGGGAGAGTGGAAATTCCACTCAGGAGAGTGCTTAGAGGCTGATCTTTTAAAGCTTAAGAAAAATAAAAACACTCAGGAGAGTGTAAGTTCACTCGAGAGAGTGGCCTAAGCACTTGGGAGAGTGACCAATTCACTCGGCCGAGTGACCCAAGGCTGCCCTCTTTTGTGAAAAGCCTCTCTTGCTTATTTTAAACCCTTCATCAATATCTTGATTATGCCAAACCTTACCTTCAAAAATTGCTCTTTTTAACAATAAATTAACAACACACAAAAATACATGCATTCACATTTGTTAGCTAACCACAGATCACTCACTCTCTTAATACATCATCAAGCATTGACCTTTCAATTGCTTCAATCACAAACCTATGTGCTTAATTTGCATATGAACTTATAACAACTCACATCTCAAGTGTTTATACACATTATAAAGAATAGACACACTTCTTTATTAGACATGAAAAAAAAAACTAAAGTACGACAACACAACAAACATATAAAAAACACTTTAAATGCAAAAACAAAACAAAGAAAACAAGAAAACACAAAATGTAAATAATGAAAAAAAAAGAGAGAGAGCTTAGTTCTAAGTTTATGAAGTCCTCAGCTAGACTTATATCCCTTATATTAGTCTTGAAAAACCATGGTTGCCTCAGCAACCTCCATTTGTCCAACTCGATATGGTTTTAACCTGTGACCATTTACTTTGTACTCACGCCTATCTTTTGGACTTTTAATAATTACCACTTCGAAGTCATTGCTTGATAGTACTTCATATAGACCAAGCCATCTGGATTTCAGTTTACCTGCGAATAACTGTAAACGACTATTATAAACCAGAACCATCATGCTAGGAGCAAATTCCTTGTGATTGAGTTTCTTGTCATGCCACTGCTTGGTTTTTTCTTTGTACAATGCTGCATTGCTATAAGACCACTATCGAAATTTATCCAGTTCATTAAGCTGTAACTTTCTCTTATCACCTGCACACCTCAAATCAAAATTTAGCAATTTTATAACCCAATAAGCTTTATGCTCCAATTCGACTGGCAAATGACATGTTTTTCTAAAAACTAATCTATATGGAGACATGCCTATAGGGGTTTTAAATGCAGTTCTATAGGCCCAAAGAGCCTTATTTAATTTTTGAGACCAATCTTTTCTAAAGTTATTTACTGTTTTCTCCAAAATTGATTTCAACTCTCTATTAGACACTTCAACCTGCCCATTTGCTTGGGGGGTGATATGGGGTAGTTATCTTATGACTTA
>JBBPFJ010000604.1:32302-72034 GCA_037975025.1 Excoecaria agallocha
AATTAGCGATGGAAAAAAATTAGCGACAGAATTTGTCGTCGCTAAATTAGCGACTTATTTTGAATTCTGTCGCTAATATATTCGCGACTGGTCTTTTAGCGACTGTTGGTCGCGGCGTTGCGAATTTCATTTAGCGATGGACTTCTGTTAATTAGCGATGGAATTTTCTGTCGCTAATTAGTAATTTTTTTTGTAGTGTACGGGTAAGTCCACAATCCTCTCTCTTTATTATAAAAAGGGGTTTTTCGATCGTAAACAAAAAATATCACAAAAAATATTTATAGTAAAGAATTAAGATATTTCGTTAATAAAATCATATTGCTGTCCACATTTTTACCAAGAAAACTCACATGTAAAAATTAGATTTTAATAATGTAAATGATTCTCGTATATAACTAAATAATATGGAACGTTTCTTAATAAAACTTGGACTGGCAAGTCCTTATCTTCGAACTTTCGCAATGAAATATTTCTTCACAACCCACATGCAAGGACCAAAATTTTCACCAAAAAGGTTACAATGAACTGTCCGGTTTGTGGATATCTTTATTGCTTTATTTTTGCTATGATTTACCGCTTTCCTATGTGATTGGGTGCGCCTTTAATTTTTATATTTGCTTTAATCTTGTATGTAAGAAAATGGATAATATGATTAATTTGAAAGCCGTTATGTCACATTCATCAAAGGTAAAGATAAGAGCGAAATTTCAAATTATCTCTGGGTTTTGGGCCTCACGAGGTCGAAATGCCCTTTTTTCAATATTCTATTGGGTGGCGACTCATTGCGATAAGCTTTGTGGTGCCCAACATATGACTTTCGGCTATCGATTACTAGCTACAAGATAGGGACATCTCGACGTGTCGTCTCATGCCTTACAAGGTTAAAGACTCAACAAGTCGAGTTGAGTCTTTTTCCTATCGCGAAGTGATCGGTTTGCTCAAGCGGAGGTACCTCAACCTTGTCGGACCTTGAAAGTGAGACCAAACTATTAAAGGTCAAAGGTTTTCTGCATCAAGTTCAATGATCCTTCGGTTCTAGGGATGAAATCGGATATCGATAAAAAGAGCATGAATCACACCTAATATCTTCGAGTGATATGCCAATTTAGCCAATGAAAAATGGTCTTTATCAATAATCCACTCCTCAACTGTTCCCTCCCCTAAGTACTTAGACAAACTCTCATTTTTAATAATAGTACTCCTATGGTGAAACAAACATTTTATAAGTTCTGTCATTAGTTAGCACCGTAAACAACCACAAAAGAAGACAAAAAAAAATTGTAAAATAAGATATGTGAATTTCACCATAAAAGAAGCCCGTAAAAAAACTTTCAAAAAAGCACCAACTTTTCTACTCAAATAATAGAAAAACCACTCAATTTATATGCAACCATTGGACAAAAAAAGAAGGGAAGAAGAAATCGTACCTTCTACTCTCAAAGAAGAAATCATACCTTCTACTCTCAACTCTTAATCTTGAATGGAACTGTAATTGCAAACTCTGTTTATTGCAAATCAACAGAGTTCACGTAATCGCAACCTCTGTCTTCTTCGACTCACAGTGCGAAGACAATGGTTGGTTAACTCAAACACTCCTTTCTGAATTTGAGAGAAGATTTTTGAAAAAAAGAAAAAACCTAGATGAAAGATCGCACCAACATTTCATCTCAACTTATTTTCCTAGAAATCTTCGTCAATAACCCAAAAACAAGTTGTTTTTTGTTTTTTGTTTTTTACTATTTAACTGAGTTTCAATATCTTCACACGGAAAGTTGAAAGTAAACCCAGAGGGACCTAAATTTTATTGATTACTGACCCAGTATCTGTGAAACTAATACGTATTACGTAAATATAAAAATATATTCTATCTGAAAATTAAGTAATTATTGAAAAAGTTTTGGTTAAAGAGGAGACGGTAGGGTTTTGGGTTTTATTTCAATTTACTGCAGTTTTTTTCTCCTCACTTCTATTCAATCTATTCCGCCCTAACACTATATCCTAACCCTATAGACTAAGCTCATCGATTAATTATTACAATCAAGAAAAAGAAAAAAAAAAAACAACAGTTAACAAAGCAAAACTACCCAAGTCTAATCAAACACAAAATCAGAACCTTAAAAAAAAAAAAAGCAGTTGCCTTTGAATCTGTCCAAAGCCCAAAAACAAACCTTTATCTTCTGTGCAACTTGGAAAGTTCCATAATTCTAAACCCATAATAGCAACTTCTCTTCTCTCTCTTTATGCCCATCTTTAACTTCTTATCTTCTCCATATCTACTTTGAAATCAAGAAGAAAAAGAGGGTATAGCTTGAGCTTTTTCAAAGATGGGGAGAGAAAGATCGAGATCAAAAGAATTGAGAACTTATCCAACAGGTATGTTACTTATTCTAAAAGAAGAAAGGGGATTATGAAGAAGGATGAAGAGCTCACTATTCTTTGTGATGCTAAGGTTTCTTTGGTCATTTTTTCTAGCACTGGCAAGATGCACGAGTATTTCAGTCCATCAACGAAGTATGTGCTTTTCTTTTCTTATTTTTTGCAGAAAGTACGTGTTTCTAATCATATGTCAAGCCTGTTTTATTGGTGTGTAATTTTAATTTCTGAAGGTTGATTAATCTTTTGGAGATTTATCAAAACAAATCTGCTAACAGATTGTGGGATTCCAAACATGAGGTGGGTTTTTCCTCTTCTTTAATTTCTTGTTCTTGTGTGTTTTTTTATTTTTTATTTTTATTTTTATTTTTTTTGGCTAAAATTATGAGAAAAACATAAACTTTTAATTCCATGAACAGATCTATAAATGGTTATATAATATTTTATGTGTTTCTTTGGTGGAAAACAACTAAAAGCCGTATTTACTTAACATCTATATGTGCATATATAGATCTGGTAAAAATAGAAATGTTTGCTTTCAAGACTTGAAAGAACGTGTTATATAGATCATTAGAAGCGACAGTTTAAGGATGTTAAGCTAAAACATCCCCTCTGTCTACAAAATTCAAGGGTTAGGGTTTCTTAAACCTAGCTCTCAGAAGCTCATATGATTAATATAAAATAAGCTACTCTAGAACAGATCAATTCGTTTGTTGTGTTTCTTTTCATGCATTTATGTATCTTTTTTATCATTCTTTAACATTTACGGTTTTCCTTTTTTGACCCAAAAAAAAAACGGAATTTGCATAATGAAATTGAAAGAATCAGGAAAGAGAACGACAGTATGCAGATTGAGCTCAGGCATTTGAATGGGATAGACATCACTTCTTTGAAAATCGACGAACTTCAGAACTTAGAGAAAGCCCTTGAAAATGGCCTTGCTGGTGTTCAAGACAGAAAGGCTAGTTTATCATATCAATCTGTTCTTCCCTTAATTAATATTAGTATATCTTAATTTCAAATTTTTTTTTCCAGCTTAATTATATGCATATTTTTTGTCTTTTTTGTTATGACAGATGGAGATATACGATCTGCATGAGAAAAATGTATGTATAGCAGCCCCTTTGATATATTACAAGACTTGCTTCAGTTAATCAGCTTTGCTTATTATTTGACACAGATTAAAGTTACAGAAATTTGATAAAGACTTTTTAATTTTGTTTCAGATAAGGTTGGAGGAAGAAGAGAACAAGAATCTGAGGTTTCTTTGGGTATAATCCTATTCTTTCTTCATTTCATTTGATATTTAGCTTAACATGAAATATGTGAATTAATTGTAACAATCACTACGACATTTAATTATATGCTTGTAAAATTATATAAGAATAATTAATTTGAAGCTAATTAGAAAGGAATAATTAATAAGACTAATTAAGAACCACAAAAGAAGAACACAGGAGAAGAGTAATTAAGTAGCTATACAAACAATTTGTTGCCTGCTGGCTATAAGACACACACACACACTCACACATATATATAGCCTAGCGGAGTTAACTTTCACAAAAAGAAAAGAGCTTAAAACGGCGGTAATTTCTAGTAATTCCCTTTGATTTAATTATTTGAGAATCTTATAAAATCCAAAATTAATCATCAGGAACAACAGATGGCAATGGAAGAGAAGGTGAGAGAGATGGAAAATCCTCATCATCTACACAGAGTGAACAAGTACAATTCACCAACACTGCCTTTTGGGTTCCGCATTCAGCCCATTCAGCCCAAGTGACTTGCCATTTTCTTAATTAATTATAATTACCTCTCGTTATGTAATAACCTGTCTAAGGGACTTGATCTTGAGCTTTAAGTACTTAATCATGTATCATATTTTATGTAGTGAACTTGGCCTTCCACACAACTACTCAATTTTTAAGGTCAGGATGACCATATTTATGTTTGCTCCCGTTAAAATATAATCACTTCTTACTTCTCCGTTTTATTAACTCTAGTGCATGTTTGATTGTACTATTAATTTTAATTAATGTTCTAGCTAGGTTATCCAAATAAATTATGATTGAGAATTTGACAATCAATAAACTATTGATTCTTGCAACTTCAATCCAATTAATACCACCCTTTTTATAGCCTTTTAACCCTTTTCTTTTAGGGATCACATAGTGGTTTAGAGATGGAAAATATTATGAAAATTCTAAAAATGATATAATATTATTTTCATACCATATGTCGACATTTTTTTAATTAATTCATATATATAAACAATTAATATAGTTTTCTAAGCCAATTCTTTTTCTAGTATACATTGCTTTATGCAATATTCACCTCTTATACACTGTTTGATTGCATTTTACTGCATTTTTTATAATGTCTGCAATCCCTACTGCCTAAGTTCATCAAATAATCAATAGTTCAGTACAGTAACGAGCTTGAAGAAAAAACCAACATATAACAAAGCAAAACTACCCAAGTCTAATCAAACACAAAATCAAAAATTTCAATTAAAAAAAAAAAAGCAGTTAACTTTGAATCTGTCCAAATCCCAAAAATAAACCCTTATCTTCTGTACAACTTAGAAAGTTGATGTCTTCAAACCCATAATAGTAAGTAGTAACTTTCTTTTTCTTTTATACCCATCTTTATCTCCTCCATCTCCTCTGATTACTTAGAAATTAAAAAGAGCTAAGAAGAAAGCAGCTTTAAAGATGGGGAGAGGAAAGATTGAGATCAAAAGAATTGAGAACTTATCCAACAGACATGTTACTTATTCTAAAAGAAGAAAAGGGATTATGAAGAAGGCTGAAGAGCTCACTATTCTTTGTGATGCTAAGGTTTCTTTGGTCATTTTCTCGAGCTCTGGCAAGATGCATGAGTATTGCAGTCCTTCTATGGAGTATGTGTATTTTTTTTTCTTTTAATATTTTGATTTGTTGTCATAAAGTCTATTTCCTTATGGAAAAATTATAATTTTTTAAGGTTGATTAATTTACTGGACAAGTATCAATCTCTATCCGGTAAGAGACTTTGGGATGCTGAACTTGAGGTGAGTTAGATTCATAGCTTTTGTCCATTGTTTCTTCATTTTTAATTCTTTTGCTATAAAGATGATAAAAAACACATAAGTTATAAATTCTATAAACAGATCTACAAATGGGAACAAGAACTATACACGATCAGTAGATCTGGTAAAAGGCAATTTGATTTGCTTTTGCTTTCGCAATTTAGATCAGAAGCAAGCTGAAGTTATGTCCATGTATGGATGGATCAGATTGATTAACCATCATGTAAAACTAGCTATACTAGAACAGATCTGCTCATTGGCTATGTTTCTTTTCATGCATTTATTTATCTTTTTTAAATATATATTTAACAATTAGGGTTTTCTTGTTTTGAAAAAACAAAAACTAAAAACAGAATTTGCATAATGAAATAGAAAGAATCAAGAAAGAGAATGACAGCATGAAGACTGAGCTCAGGTAAGTTCTTCTCCTTCTTTAATTTAATTTCAAATTAGTAATTAGTAACAATTAAGACTTTATTTTTGTTTCAGGCATTTAAATGGCATGGACATCAATTCTTTGAACATGAAGGAGCTTCAGGACTTAGAGGATGCTCTTGAAAATGGCCTTGCTGGTATTCAAGACAGAAAGGCTAGTTCAGCACCACACTCTTGAATCAATCTGTTCTTTACTCAATATATTTCGTTTAAAACTCCAATTATTTATATATTTTTTTAATCTTTTTTGTTGTAACAGATGGAGATGTACGATATGCATGTGAAAAATGTATGTAATATAAATCCATAAGATTTAGCATATTGTTGATTTCTTAAAATAATTCGTGATATTTTAATTATGTTTCAGATAAGGTATGAGGAAGAGGAGAACAAGAATCTGAGGTTCATTTGGGTATAATCCTATCTTTTCTCCATTTCATATTTGGTATAAGATGAAATATGTATCAAAAAATTATTAAGAAAGCAGTGTAAATGTAGCTCAATTTAAAAGTTAACGTCACCTCAAAGAAACAATTTGTTACCTGGTGGATTTCATAAGCGCGCTTTCATTACCTTACCTAGCTAATATATATTGCTATGCATGCCCTAGGACTATATAGATGGCAAATGGTTGGGGTCTGATGAATAAGGATTAGGTTTTCCTCGGTTGAATTATAAATGGACTATAAATGGTTTGATAAGTCGAATTCGGTTATATGAATCATACATCACAAAATTTGATTGAATTATTCTACAACTCAAACAAATCGTAATAATATATTATTAATGGATGAAACTGAATTTGAATAATATTTTTATGAGGATAATTATTTTGATTATTTGACAATCTTTTTTTTAACAGGAACAACAAATGGCAATGGAAGAGAAGGTGAGAGAAATGGAAAATCCTTATCATCAACCTAGAGTGAAGGAGTACAATTCACCACCACTGCCTTTTGGGTTTCATATTCAGCCCATTCAGCCCAATTTGCGGGAGAGGATGTGAATTGACATTTTCTTAGTTATAACTATGCCTCTATAGTTAATAATTAATTAGCTAATTAAATTATGCTTGCGTTATTTGAATAATTCATGTACGATCTTGTGGTCTCAAGCTACTATACTGAATTTATGATTTAAAGTTTCTCTCTAATATTATATACTTATTTTATGCAAACAAATATATAGTAATTTTAAAAAATAAAATAAAATAGTTATTGTCACCAACACATGTACTTTCTCTATACTTATTCGCATGTGTGTTGACATATATGCTGTGAAAATAAAAATCATAATAAATAATTTACATCTCAAATTCGGTGAATATATATACACACACTTAATCTTTTCACACACTTATTACACATTTCAATTTGACAGAATTACAACCGTCACCACTCTAATTGGACATGTGTCACCACAATGATGTGCACACACCATGAGCTCGTGAGAGCTAAAAAAATATCAGTAAACTTAACGCATATTCTACACC
Source organism: Excoecaria agallocha (assembly GCA_037975025.1). NCBI lineage: Eukaryota > Viridiplantae > Streptophyta > Magnoliopsida > Malpighiales > Euphorbiaceae > Excoecaria > Excoecaria agallocha. Next base: position 39,673 of record JBBPFJ010000604.1, read on the forward strand.
ATAAATTTGGCCAAAAAATCTATTATACACTCTAACCATTCAAGTGGATCCTATTACACACATCAAATAGACAAAACTGTATTGTATTACACCTCAAATAGTTCTATTATTATTATTATTTTATTTATAATGATATGCTCGTACATTTTTCTTTTAAAATTAATGATATTAGCTTCATATATTAAATTAACCTTGAAAAAAAATCAATTCAAAGAAAATTATTGGTGTTTTTCTCTTATGCTAATTTAATAAATCCGATTTGTTATTTTAATTTTTATCGCAATTGCCCTTAAGTTTTTTGAAAAAAATTCACAAATACACAGAATCAGTTAAGTGAGGTATGATTGGCTTTTTTTTGTTTTTTTTCTCCTAAAATTTTTACAATTTCTTCAAGTTTTCATTTAGCAAAAAAAGCAAAATCGATGATATATCAATTTATGAATTATAAAAAGCAAAAATATATTTGGACTTGAATTGAAATATTTACATAATTTAAATATCAAATTGCCACATTTTTATGATTAGAGTAAAACTTGATATGATTATATAAAAAAGGCAATCCATAATTTAATTTTTATTTCTTAGTCAATTAATTAAAACTAATAAATTTAGAGTGGGTGCAATTTTATCAAGTTTGGGTGGATAATAGGACATAAAAAAAAAAATTGAGTCTTCAGTATTTTTTTTACCAATTTTGGGGATAAAACATGCATTATGCCATATGTGTACACGCATCCCACTTAATCTTAAGCTATCTTTCTAGGATGGTGGTTGGTGAAGTTTTATCAAATTCGAATGTATAAATTATGCCGTGTAAATATGAATTATGCCGGAATTTTTTTTATGAAAGCCAATAAATAAATAAAGTTAGACTTCAACACCTAATTTATATATTATGGACAACTATTTTTTGATAGGATACATTTTACACAACTATTTACCGCTTTTAACTTAAAAAAAATGTTAATAATTTACCTATTAACAATGCAATATACTGAAGAATTCTGAAAAAATAAATCAAATTCAATTCGTATTCAAAAGTTATTCATATGATTAATTTAAATTCAGATAGAACAGGTAATTTATAAATGATGTAAAACATTGCTTTTTAAATATTTAGAGATGTTATTGTTATTAATGCACCCTTAAATATTTTTGGTTTTAATCTTCAATCAATCTTAAATTCATTCAATAATTCGTACAGTCAAGCAAAGAAAAAAACAAATGGGTTAATAAGATGAAGCAAAACTAACTACCAAGCCTAATCAAAAAAAAAAAAAAAAAAAAGCTGTTTCGTTGAACCTGCCCATAGCCAAAAACAAACCTTTATCTTCTGTCTGACTAGAAAGTTTGGAATCCACAAACCCATAATAGCAACTTTAATTTCTCTACTGTTTTCCTCTCTCATCTCTTCATAACTATCTTTTGTTGTTCTGAAAGCAGAAGAGGTAGAGAAATAGGCTGTGCTTTTTCAAAGATAAAAAAAAACTTGTGAAGTTATTCAACAGACACGTTACTTATCCAAAGAGAAGAAAGGAGATTATGAAGATGGCCCAAGAGATCAGTGTTTTATGTGATGCTAGGGTTTCTCTCATCATTTTCTCAAGTTCTACAGAGCTTCATGAGTATTGCAGTCCCTCAATTGAGTATGTTTTTCTATTTATTTACTTTATTATTTTTGACGTGTTATACAATTGGTTTTTGCTAATAAGTAATTGATTAATTTGGTGAAGGTTGATTGATATATTGAAGTAGTATCAGGAGGTATCTGGTAACAGACTCTAGCATGCTGATCTTGAGGTAAAATAGAAATGTATATACATGAAATTAAAGATCTGGGAGAAGAAAACGTTTGTTGTGCCTCTTAATTTTATTTATTTATTTATTTATTTTTATAATTTTCAAGATTCAAGAAAATGTTAGATCAGAAACAAGTAAAAGTTATATATGTGCATAAATGGAAGATTTTCTAAAGAACTTGGACCAAAAGAAGCTCATTGCTTATTGATAAATTGGAAATTTTCATAGTAGAGGGAGAGGACCCTGAGTAGGAAAGAAGGAGAGGTTGATGCACTCTTAAGGGTTGGTTCCGACTAGGATGAAGCTTATAAGCCCTGCAAAAGATGCTTGCCCGATTGTAACAGGCATTAACACTCCGGTGCTTAAGTTAGCAATTGGGAGAAAAGCTCTTAGAGAGACAATATGGATAAAACTAGAGAGAGAGTGTGTAAGTTTGTAGAATGAACTTGTTATTTATAGAGCTGAAAAAGCTTAACAGTGTTCTTAAATAGTTGGCCTACTCTAAACCAGGTATGACCTATTGTATAGGTGATGGTGATTTGATAGAGGCGTGTGTCGGACAGCCTTGTCATGGCAAGAAAAGGTCACGTTCGATCGAACGACGTTATTTCCCGTATCTTAGCCAATCATCTGGAGACTTAGTTATTCATGGGCCTTTTTATTAATGGGCCTCTGATGTCCATTAATAGCTTGGGCTTTGTTATGATTTTTAGGGTATTATCATTTGTCCCCTTTCAAGTAGTTTGATTGTTCTTAAAAGAGATCGAAGGTTGGAGTTTCGATATTTCCTCGATGACCATTTGATAATTTTAAGATCAGTGATAAGGTCCCTAGTTTTTGAGATTGGAATTAAGTTACATCAGTCATTGATTGGGAAAGTGAGACATCAGTCGAAGGACTGGATTAAGCATTAATCAAGAAAAAGAATATCAGCCAGGAATTTTAATTACTTTGATTGGGATGTATATCGATGGAGAAAATGGAATTCCAGTCGAAAGACTAGGATTTTTCATTACTTCAAACAGGATGTTCATTGATCAAGAAAAATGAGACTCCAGTTGAAAGACTGGAATTTTTCATTACTTCGATCGGGATGTTCATCGGTTGAGAAAAATGAGGCGTCTTCCTGTAAACAAATTTTATAAACATAAACTATTTTTTCAAAGTTTATTTTCCTAACCCGTTTATTTGATGCTTCTCGGTTGCTTTTGTTATCTGAGAGATTTTTCGAGGTCGTGTGCCCTTTTTGTCTTCTAGCTTAGGCTTCTGGACTTCAACCATTTTACTTTCCTATTACGTTTTCTATTTTATACAAATTAATTATAAATGGAAGGTCGAATTACCTGAAGGCATTGCCGATCATTGTTGGCCCTATTTAGCCATTCGTCTGTCAACAGATATTCAAACCATCACCACTTTTCCCATGTCATTTTGAAAATACCGCTTTGGAAAGGGTGCCATTTTAAATTTTGTTGCTTCTTCTTTTACACGTTTATTGCATCTTTATTCCTGCATCACATAGTTAAAACATATGGCTTATCATAATTAATTTTCTGGAGATGGAAATCACTATAAATGGGTGTGCTTTTTCTCTTATTCTTCTTGAAGCTTTCTGCTTCTCCTTAAAGCTTTTCTTCTTTCCCTTGAAGTTTTTCCCTATGAAGCCACCTGATTGTTCTTTCATTTTTCTTTTCATGGCTTGCCATTTTAGAAAGACGAATGAAAAGTTAGGCCTTTTCTTAGCAATATATGACTTACGATAGCTTCCTTCTCTCAGCCTTAGACTTTCTCATAGCTATTGTGAAAGATTCAAGTTTGTATTCTCTTCTCCATTTTCTTGATGTTGACCTAACAGAAGGGGGTTTGCTTAAATGAGAGGTGGTCTTCTTGTAGCGGAGCTACAGGTTCTTTATTGTTGTTTTTTGTTTACTTTTTTTGAGTGAAAAAGCTTTGTATTCAATGTACCATGTACTTTATGGATTTAAAGAGTTTAAATGAATTTCATCTTTTGAATGACTTCTGTATAGTTTCCTTGTTTTGCTTTTGCTTTTTGTTTTCCTTATTCTTCCATCTGTCTTTTAATATACCACTAAAAATAAAAAAATGAGGAAAGATATATTATAACTGAATGGCATTTTAACTTGTCTTATGAGAGTGTCATTTTGTAGATTTGTTTTGATCAGGATGATGTCGTTGCAATTTATGTCCTTCTTACTTTGAGATGTTAACAAACTTGGATATGATTTTAGGGATGAATTGTGTTTTTTAATTTTGATTAGGATTGATGCCTTCGAGTTGCTCGTTCTGGTTAGCAACTAGGGATTTTCTCGACCTGTTCATCCTATAATAGTTGCTTCATAACCTGATCATTTCTTTTTTAGATCATTGTATTTGAGCATGTCTCTTGGGGGATAGTGCTAATTAATTTTTTTTTTGCCACTTTGGTTTTTGAGCTTTAATTACGACTATTTATTCTTTTTAATTCCTCATTTATTGGGGTTTACCATGTGTGCTTCCAGACTCTCATAAATAAAATTGCTTCTTTGTATTCTTATCTATCCACTTTTTCTTTGCTTTTCTTCACTTGTTTTTCCCATGGAGCCCCCTAATTGTCTCTTACCTTGCCTTAACATCACCATTTTAGGAAGACAAATGAATGGTTGGGTATTTCTCCACCATGGCATCACTTGTTGTAGTAGGTGATGCAACCTTTATCTCTTGTTGTTTTCTTCGTTCTCATCTTCTTAAGCCATAACTGATCTTCTTTCGCTTTTTAGGTTCCAACGTGCCATAAGTGAGAGATGTTTGCAACGTCTTAAAGGTCGAGAAAGAATGACGGCACTTGATGATAAACATAGGATTATGTTTCTTTCTTTGTAGACTTCAAATGTAACATTTTGAAAGAGCTTCAATAAATTTCTTCTTTTAGATCTTGGTTTTTATTTTATGTTTGTTGCTTTACTAATTTTAATTAACGTGTTTACTAAATTGAAAGCTCGATCGGGAGAACATCGATCAAGCGAAATTGAGGATTTAATCGAATTTAATAAATACGTTTTATTCATCAATCTTTCGATCATGATTAACAAGATTTTCATCGATCTTTTAATTGAAATAACAATAAATTTTTATCAATCTTTCGATCGGGATAAGAACAAATTTTTATCAATTTTTTGATCGAGATAATTTATGCATTGATCAAATTTTCTTAATTGAACCTATCCTCAACTAGAGATTACTGATTGCCTTTTTATCAAATCTATTAATATTTGGAACTTCTTTGATCTTTCAATCAGGCCATCTACATTTGTTCAATGTTTAACTATCTTTTGGATTTGGAGGAGAGGAATGCCATTAGGACCTTCTTCACCTTGTTATTCACTAAATCAGTCCTTTACCTTTTCCTGGAGGTGGTAGATTATACTCTAGTTGTCTTCATCCATAGGATGTCATCACATAGTCTCTTCTGGGATTTCTCAATCATTTCGACTGGGATTGAATCCCTCGATTGGGAACACATCAATCAGCAGGTGCTGGTTCGCTATCCTCTCATTAATAGAAGCCTTTGCCTTTTTTTCTCCTTTTCTGCCTAATGCACTCTCTCCTTCCCCGATGTTCAGATGAGGGAAAAGGCCTATCTTGCAATATCTGGCTATCATCATCATGGTGGCATCCATGTAATGTCTCAAAAGAAAGATGATCGGTATCTAGCAAGTGTACTAGATCGGCTAGTAATATAGAAAAATAAAGATTAAGACCCTAAATATTGAACCCAAGGAAAACTTGTGTGTGTATGAAAAGATTTTGAGTTTTAGAATATAAATTATATGTAGAGAGAGAGAAGAAATGCCAGAAGTTATGATCAAAATTAAAAACCAAATCAAAGCAATTGACTTGAAATAAATAACAATAGTAAATTAAAACAAGGTAACAATCAATATTTAAAAGCAACTTTCACTAAGGGATTATCCACCTTAACCTTTTATTACAATGACTTAAATTCTTAAAAATACAAGTGGTTATGGAAAACTAGATGAATAAAACTCGATACCTTAAATCAAGAATATCTTTCTTGAATATTAAATTCCTTGTTAAGAATAATTTAACATCCAGTATAAAAATCTAATTCAACTTCATACACTTTCATTAAACTCTTTTCTAAGAAAATTCAATTCCAGTATATTCTCGATTCCTCTTTTCTTAATATTAATCAAAATTATCAAGACATAATTATCTCAAAACAGAAAACAATCATGCATTGACTCAAAAGATTAATTCAAGAACATGCAAATCCTTGATGATGCTTAAATCAAATTTTAGTTATTTAAACAAATAAACCAACAATTAATCCAAACAAAATCAAAGATAAAAATATGTTTAAAACTGAGAAATAATCAACTTGGGTTAACATTAAAGCTCAATTAAGTCATCACAATAAAAGATTAAGGATTCAAGTATTCTTAGCAAAAGTTAAGAAAAACTACTCACACTTTATAATTAAAAGCTAAAAACTGAGTTTAAAAGAAAATTACAAAAAATGTAAACTAAACTTAAATTCCAACGTGAAAACAATAACTAAACAACTCTAAAATCCCCTCCTTTAACTTGTGTCTTGATTCTTCTTTTTATAAGCAAAGCAGAGGCAGCAAAATAAGAAGTTTAATCCACCTTAACTTCCTAAACTGAGCATCAGCAAATTTCCTGATTTAATTGACAGAAGACTTCATATTTAAATGAACTTTTTGAACTGGTAGAATAGGACTTGAAACCACCGAATCACTTCTTCTAAAATCTTAGCAAAAACTCATTCGGGAGAGTAGAGAATCAGATTCCATCGAATAGCCCTGTTTTAGTCTTCAAACAAGTCCACTTTAAAAGAGCCATTCGGTAGAATCACAATGTGATTCCACCGAATGGTCCTTTACTGGATTCCAAACAATGCACTTCTTCAACTTTGGCTCCTTGCTTTGCAAAATTACCCTTCCAGTCCTTCAACTTCTCCTTTTTCTTTCACTTTTACACCTAAAAACATAAATAAATACAATTAAGCCTTTAAGTCGCAAATCCAACAAATTAAACTCTAAATTAACTAAAATACTATAAAACTAACCCATTAAACCAACTAAAAATACTTAAAAATATTATAAAATGCACACTTATCAAATACCTCACACTTAGCCTTTGCTTACCCCCAAGCAAACTTGAATCAACCACATTCTCAAATTTATCAAACTTTAACTAAGAAATATGCAATTCAAAAATAAGTTTAGCAATTAACAAGAGCGCTTAACAAAATTTCAATTAGAATAGCTTTAAACAAGACAATATGAGCTAGTTTCTTTGTGTGTGTGTGCAAGACCAAAATATTTTAGGCTCTTTTCAAAACCAAAATACCAATGCAATTATATAGCCAAGCTTTAGAATGAATGTACACCTAAATGTACAAATGGTTTTGCAATTGAAACTCTAGAAACACCATAAGCCTCTCCTTTAGCACCAGAACCAGAAGGTTATCTCTGCTAAACAACTCAAAAGCAACTTAAAATTACACAGGTCTTTTAATGTTTGTAATGGGGTGAAGGTAGTGGTTAACAAAGAGAAGATAAAGGATATTAAAAAAGAATTAGCCACTCAATGCCTTAAATAGATCAGTGCTTCATAATTACAGCTCTTTTCCCACATTTTTTACTTGCTAAGAACAGTTGAGAATAAGACTACAATTCCCTTAATAGAAGAAAAACTAACATTTGCAACAATCACCCCACACTTAAGAACTTTCCATAAACTATATTATTTTCAATCTTTCTTTCTTTCTTTCTTCTTCTTTTTCTTTCTTTTCTTTTTTCTTTTTTTTTAACCAAGGGTGTAAAAACATGACTTTAAAAATAACTTATTCTATTAATCCCACTTACTTGCTATTCCCATAAAAGAACCAATCATATTTCCATTAATCTATCCAAAGCTATAGTGGTAACTCTATTAAGGGAAGATAAAAGCTTTTAGGTTATATGGTACTTAATGAGGTAGCAAGAAAAAAATTAATGTGACACACATTAAGCATGTCCTTTTAAGCTCAAAGTGGGTTAACAAAGGTTAAAAATATGCATTAGGGTAGGAAAACAATCTATATTTGGCTCAAAAAATTTGCCTAGATCATTTTCTAAGTTGCAATGAGTTATTTCTATGCTTCAAAGGGTGATGAGGAAGGTTTTAGTGTTCTAAAATTGCTTACTAAACTATTTCAATGAATTGGTTTTTTCTTTAAGTTCAAAAACTGATCTAATGTGCTCAAAATTTTGGAAACTAACAAATATATATAAAGTTCAAATGATATTCTAACTAAAATTCATTAAACAACTTACTTGTTCTACTGCTAACCTGAGAATTTTAACTCATGCACATTATAAGTTTAAAGTTCAATATGCTTAAATTTGAGAATGACTGGGGTAGACTAAAGTTTAAGTGAAAGTTATAAGATAAAGTGCTTACACAAACATTAAAAGTAATCCTAAAGATTAACAAAACAGTATAAACACAACAAACTAAAAACAAAAACAAAAGTGCTTAAATGAAAATGAGAGAAGAAAGATTCAACTTCCTGTAAAAATGAGCTTTAGAGAAGCTCTACCCCCCCCCCTTTCAAAATGTTGTTGTCCACAACTTCCTGCTGCTGGTGGTAATGGTAGTGGTGGCTAATGTTTTAAAAAATTGGTAGTGAACACTTCTAAATTATGCTTCACTTCAAGAATGTGTTCTTGCAAAGTGTCCATACATCCCTCCTGCCTATTCATCCTATTATTCATTTGAGTGGAAAAAGCCTGCAATTGATCAGAGGGTTCCTGTGGTGGGGGTGCTGGATTTTCAGGCTTAGATTTCGATTCAAATGCCTCAGCTTTTTTTCTTCCAATGGTAAGTTCATGAAGATATTTTGCCCTATCAGACCAATATCTCTGTGACTTCTTAATCAATATCTTTATTCGAACCAACATGGCATAATCCATGTAAGATGGTTTTCTAATAGACTTTCTCATATCCTTGTAGTTTACTGCTCTAGCCATAATGGTTGCAACCCAACCTAATGATATCACCTTAATTTTTGTGCTCATTCTTTGTAGCTCCTCTATTTTCTGACACAAAAAGACAGCCCCATTGATTCGGATTCCCTCAACCATGCATCTCAACAACATACATTCTTCATTGTTAATGTTTCTAGGGCTTCCTAAATAACTAAATAAAGTGATAGATAGGACCCTGTAAAAAATCTGGAGAGGATGACTTCCTAAAGCACGAGCCTTGAGCTTGCTAGGTTTATATTGGACAGGATTCAGAGGATCTTTATTAAACTCCCAGTTCTCTTATGGTGTAGCATTAGGTAGTTCACCTATTGCATTATCGGAAAAACCTAAATGTGCAACAAATTTAGTGAACAACATGTAATAAGTTTTCCTTCGTAGCTTAAAACTTACTATGCCAACATCCTGCTCATCTTCACGTGCCAGCTTGAAGGAAGTAAAAAAAATGAATTGCAACAAATGGATAGACTTCAGGGTGTTTGTCAATAAACCATTCCCATCCAATACCAAAAATAAGAGGACAAACCTCATTACAAAGACTTCCATCAGGGATATCAAGAAAAAAAAAACTCCTTTAAGTAAAGAGGCTTGACATATTTGAGTTGCTTGAAATACTCATACATTTTAGCTTTATCCTCATCAATATAGGCTAGAATATACTTCTTAGATGTTGATGCTTTAGCTTTATTGGCCTTCTTAGATGACTCAGCTAGTGCTATAATTTTAGCCGCCTTATTCTTCTTTTGATGTCTTAGATGTGTCATCCTTCTTTGCTTTCCTGAAACTCACTAAAAATATAAAAACAAATAAAAGTCCATTAGGTAAAATAGATGAGCAAAAGATATCATTGACCAAATTGGTGCAAAAAAAAAGGTGAAAAATATGTATCAATTAAACACAATAGCCATATGTATCAATGCAAGAATGATTTATCAAAGTAACGAGATTGAAAATCTTAGCCTAAGTAGTGAATTTATTCTTTGAGACATTTCATCAAACATGTTGTGTGCATAAGTTCACAAGCCAAAATTATATGAAATCTCAAAACTCTAGCAACTTAAAAATTGACCATCAACATATAATTTATCACCAATGACATTTAGCATCACAAATTAGAACAATAGTAAGCAATATAAGTGAAATCACATGAAGAGCACAACCCAAATTTACAAATGTAAGCCATGAATTTTAATGCCAAATGATGGAATTAACAGCAATTAAACACTTACTTGTGATGAAATAGACGGTGAGCAACTAAATTAAGAAGAAAATTACACATGTAAACTTGATTCGGTAGAATGCCTAAGTGAGTGGAGGGAGAATTAGAGTGTAAAACTAAGAGCAAAAAGAGCAACCAGTGGAAAGTGTGTGCAATTGGGCTACTTATGGTGGATTTTATGGAATGGGAAGACCCATTCGGTGGGATCAAGATTCTTATTCTATTGAATGGTCCTCCTTTGTATATTAAAGCCAAAAGTTCACCAAAAGAAGGAATACATAAGGAAAAAACGATTCGGTGGGATCAAAGGGGCATTCGATGGGATCATTATATCCCATTCAATGGAATCAAAGTTGATTCTTTCGAATGGTCCACCACTGGAACACAAGGTCAAAAATCAAACGTTAAAGCAAATGCTTATGCCAAACATCACTCAGTGGAATAAAAAATGATTCTACCGAATGCTCAAGTGTTCATCTAAATCACAGTAACCTTTTTGCTCTCAATTAAGTCTTTAAATGCTCAAGAAAACAACTCAAATTTTTCCTCTCTAAATGCTCCTACCTTAGGATTGCTTGTTCTTGCTAACTCTCACTCATCTCATACATAAACATTAGAAACTACAGCACTTGCTTGTTTTAGCAGAAAATTGATCTATATTTACAAAGCACTTCTTAAAACTAAAACTAGAACAACCAACATAAGTGAAAACAAAGCACACACAATAAAACCAAATGAAAACAAATGATGTAAATGCATTAAGTAAACTACAAGGGATAAATAATTTAGTTCTGAGTTTAACAAGCCCTCAGCTAGACTTTGACGTTTGATGCTATTCTTGAAATACCAACACTGCTTCAGCCACCTTCACTCTTCCTTCAAAGTATGGCTTCAATCAATGTCCATTCACTTTATACTCCTTGCCATCTTTTGGACTTTTAGTAGTTATCATTTCAAATTTGTTACTAGACAAAACTTGATAAGGCCCCAACCATCTGGATTTCAATTTACCTAGGAACAAACGCAACCTACTGTTATATGACAACACCATTATACCAGGAATAAATTCTTTAAATTTCAAACCTTATCATGCCAATGTTTTGTTTTCTCCTTATAAATTGCTGCATTGTCATATGACCATCGCCGAATTTCATTGAGTTCATTGAACTGTAGCCTCCTCTTATCTCATGCACATTTCAAATCAAAATTAATAAACTTTGTTACCCAATACGCTTTATGTTCCAATTCAACCGATAAATGACAAGATTTTCCGAAGACAATTCTAAAAGAAGACATGCCTATAGGGGTTTTAAATGCAGTTTTATAGGCCCAAAGAGCCTCATCCAACCTATAATACCAATCTTTTTTTGAGCTATGGACTATTTTTTCTAAGATTGATTTCAATTCCTTATTAGACACTTCCACTTGCCTATTTGCTTAAGGGTGAAATGGGGTTGTTATATTATGCTTAACACCAAATTTTCTGAGCAATGTTTTAAATTAATAGTTGACAAAATGCTTGCCTCCATCACTTATAATGGCTCTTGGTGCTCCAAAGTTGGTAAAAATCTATTTTCTAATAAATTCAAGCACCACCTTGGCATCAGAAGTCCTAGTTGCTATGACTTCTACCCATTTACTCACATAATCTACACAACTAAAATATATTCAAATCCAAATGAGTTTGGAAATGGCCCCATAAAATCTATACCCCAAACATCAAAAATTTCCACTTCGAGTATGTTATTCATAGGCATTTCATCTCTTTTAGAAATATTTCCTACTCTTTGACATTTATCACAAAGCTCAATGAATGATTTAACATCCAAAAAAAGAGTAGGCCAGAAAAAACCTGATTGGAGAATCTTTTGTAATGTATGATTAGATATATGATGTCCCTAAACTTCACCTCCATGACATTGTTTCATGATGCCTTTTTGTTCTCCCTTTGGAACACATCTTCGAAGTACTTGGTCCGAACAAATCTTTATTAGGTATGGATCATCCCAAAGGTAGTGTTTGGCATCTGCTTGTAGCTTTTTCTTTTATTACCAAGTGAAATCTTTAGGAAGATAACCTCCTGCGAGAAAATTAGCTATATTAGCATTCTAAGGAGTCACAAAGTTACAAGCATAAATTACACTAATATATTCATCAAGAAATAAATTAGCAATTTCTCCATTTTTAATATTGGCATGATCGAGTTTAAAAAGATGGTCTCCCACATAATTTTTAGCTACTTTCTTGTCTTTAGTCCCTACATCAAATTCTTGTAATAGCAATACCCAGTGGATAAGTCTTGGTTTGGAGTCCTTTTTGGCAAAAATGTACCTCAATGCTGCATGATCCGTCCATACTGTGACTTTTGAACTTAGGAGATAAGATCAAAATTTGTCAAAAGAAAATAAAATTGCTAGCAACTCTTTCTCTGTGGTGGTATAATTGACTTGAGCTCCGGTGAGTGTGTGGCTTGCATAATAGATAGTATAAAAGATCTTTTCCCTTCTTTGGCCTAAAACCACTCCTACAGCATAGTCACTATCACACATGATCTCAAATGGTAAACTCCAATCGGCTGATGTAATAATCGGTGCTGTGATTAGCTTTTGCTTCAACAAGTTAAAGGCTTGCAAACACTCATCATCAAAGTTAAATGCAGTATCTTTCATCAGTAAATTGGGAAGCAGTTTAGCAATCTTAGAAAAATCCTTAATAAAACGACCATAAAAACCTGCATGATCAAGGAAACTTCTAATACCTTGAACACTTATAGGAGGAGGTAATTTATCAATAACATTAATTTTAGCTTTGTCTACCTTAATTCCTTTTTTAGAGATCTTATGCCTTAGAACTATCCCTTCTTTTACCATGAAATGGTATTTTTCCCAATTCAGAGCAAGATTAGTTTCTTTACACCGTTCTAAAACCAATGCAAGATTATTTAAACATGATTCCAAATCACGACCATATAGTGTAAAATGCACACTTATCAAAAGATGTTTCATTTTCCTTTGGACTTGGATCATATTATTTTGTTCTTTTTCAGACTTGGCATTTATTTTTCCAATTCAACTTCCTTCTTTCGAGCCTTTGTTTCGATCAGACGTGCAAGAGAACATATATCTATGTGAATTTCTCCTTTTCTTTATGTCCAATCGAATGAGATCTTTTGGCTTCCTTTCCCTACTTCATTTTTACTGAAAGAGGGGATTTAGCGAAGGGAATTCTAGCTAGCAACTATTTTGGATTAATAATTTTTTCCTTTTAGGTGCTACTTTTTTTACTTTGAAGCAGATAGGAGAGTGTGTTGCTTTGTGCTTTCCCCTTCCCCATGTAACAGGATATTGATTCTTGAGGTGCGAGAGAGGGAGAGGATACTCCATCTTTTGCATCTCTTGCTCTTCCTTTTGGCTTATCTGGAGACAAGAAAGGGGACTGTTATTTCACCCCTCCTAGTATCTTTCCCAATATGCTAGTTTTAGGAGTCCTCTGCATCTATTGCACAATGTATCCAAAGGAAGATGTTTTGCTTCCTTTCAGACCCGGCGCATAATTTTTTACTTTTTTTCAGTTCTAAATTTCACTTTCACCCTCCATTATCTTCCCATATAGTCTCTAAGACTTTCATGGAATTCTTGTTTATCAACTTTCTCTATGATTATGAACCCGTATTCTTCCCAAAGATATGGAGATTGGATGTCTTTGCTCAGCCATTGCCTCTCAATGAAAACACCAAATGATAAATCAGAAATTTTCATAGTAGAGGGAGAGGATCTTGAGCAGGAAAGAAGGAGAGGTTGATGCACTCTCCCAGTTGTACTGGGTGTTAGCGTTTCAATGCTTAAGTTACCAATTGAAAGAAAAAGCTCTTGGAGAGAGAATATGGATAAAACTTGAGAGAGAGAGAGTGTGTGTGTGTGTATTTATAGAATGAATATGCTATTTATAGAGTTGGGAAAGTTGAATAGTGTTATTGAATAGTTGGCCTACTCTGAAGCATGTATGACCTATTGTATAGGTGATAGTTATTTGACAGAGGTGTGTGTCAGACAGCCTTATCGTGGCAGGAAAAGGTTACGTCCGATCGGACAATCTTGTTTCCCATATCTTAGCCAACCGTCTGGAGGCTTAGTTATTCATGGGCCTTTTATTAATGCACCTTTGATGTCCATTAATAGCTTGGGCTTTGTTATGATTTTTAGGGTATTATCACTTATTTTTCTTTTCTTGCATTTATTTTCCTTTCTATAAATATATTTAACTTTTAAGGTTTTACTTGTTTTTCTTTTAAAAACAAATAGAAGCCGAGTAATGAGATTGATACAATCAAGAAAGAGAATGAAAGGATGGAGATTGAGCTGAGGTAAAATTGTCTTCTCTCGGAAACTCTAAATTTGAAGTCTATTAATTTATCTCATGACTAATTATCTTATTCAGGCATTTAAATACGATGGACATTAGTTCTTTGAGCATAAAGGAAGTTCTTGAAAATGGCCTTGTTGCTGTTCAACATAGAAAGTCCAGTTTAGCACATGGTTTGTAATTAATTTGTTCTTCACTTTATTTATATATTGTATTTAACTTTCGAATTTTTTTTAATTTAATTTTTTCTTGAATAGATAGAGATAGACGATATTCAGGAGAAAAATGTATGTACATAGAAGACCATAATTTTAATTTATATCAACTTTATTAATTAGTTATCTATAAGTATATCTTTATTCTACTTAGATTAAAATTGAAGAATTTCTGAGAAACAAACTTGAGTTTTTTATTATGTTCAGACAGATTTTGGAAGAAGAGAACAACCAAAGTTCATTCTGGCATGTTTGTACCCCCTAATTTCTTAATTAGTGTAAGATGAAATATATAAATTAGAAAAAAATATTAGAATATATTAGTAGCAACTACTAATTATATATGTTTAGGGAATAAATGGACCTTTCATAATCAAGAAATGCAACACTTATGTAATTAAAAAATATTATTCAATGCTCTTCTAATTGAACAGAATTGGAATTTCACCTGCTCTACCCAAAAATATATTATAAATAAAAATTACTTTTAAGCAACATTAAAAGAGAATAGGAGAGGAGTAGGTAGGTATGAGTACAGAGAATCAAAAGTTATCGGCCTTGTGGTTTTTAGCATATCCTAGCACACACAGAGTTACATGCAACATTAAAAAAGGAATGTAATTATATATTTAAATGAATTATCTTTAATAATTCCTTAATTATTTGACACTTTTTTTAAAAAATACCATCATTAACAGCAACAGCAAGAGGCTGCTTTAGAAGAGACGATGAGAGAGGTGGCCATAAAAGGTTGGTGTGCATAGAATGCATTCAGTCTTTCAAATTGGTTACTGTCAGTCGCCAAATGAACTTCTTTGTCTCTCGTTTTCACAATGCTCATTGTATATATGTATGTACATCTTGATACAATTGTGAGGGATTTTAAACCAGTTTATGATTGGAGTTATAGTTGAACAGTTGGGATCAAATCAAAATTAGTAGCAAAAAAATCGAATCAACTAACAAATATTTTGCTCAGTTCAGTTATATATATATATATATATATATATATATATATATATATATATATATATATATATATATATATATATATATATATATATATATATATATATATATATATATATATATATATACCAGCTGCAAAATAGATTAAGTTTTGACAGTCGAACTGTGAAAAAAATAAGTTCTATTCGATCATTTAATTAGATTTGAGCCATAGTTACTTAATGTTACTTAAGTGTTTGATTAAATAAATAAATTTCATGTGAAAATAAGTTCTCCATTTATTTTTGTTAGACCACGACAGTTCTCATAATTTATTTAAAAAATAATAATTAAAAAAAAGAAGAGATTAATTAATAAAAAAAGCTTCTATAGAAAACTCGATAAAATAAAGTTCACGAGTTAAAAAATGCACTTCCCCGCATGCATGTTTGACTTCAACCCGAAAGTTTTTGTTTAGATAACTTGGAAGCTCATAGGCATATATATAAAGGGAGAATAGAGAGTTTATTAGATGATTCAATTCGGAAAATTGAGGTGGAAATTATTGATGCATTAATAAGAATTTTTGATTATATATATATATAACAACTACGAGTGACTACGGTTTGATTTTAATTAAAAATTCATTCAAATTAATTTGGTCAGTTCAATTTGATTGCTCGAATAATCGATTTAAATTCAATTGGTTAAACATGTAAATTTTATTTAATTTATCCATTTGGTTTGGTTAATAATTAAAATAAAAAACAAAAATTTTGAAACTATGCATCTTTGCTTAAAATTTCCAAATTTGGTAAATGGCTTGATTTTGGTTTGATGATAAGAATTTTGGTTTTGGGTTCGGAGCAATTTGTACCAAAATTCAGTTTCAATTTTGGAACGTACAATTTTAGGCTTAGCACCCCAATTATAAAATGTCACGTCACAGCTAAGTGGCCTGAAATTGTAATGATCATGATTTAAAATTTAATGTCATGCCAATGCTACATGGCCTGAAGTTGGTAAGGATCGTAAAATCGAAAAACAAAGATTATAACTTTAATATATATATATATATATGTGTGTGTGAGTGCATTATTATTTTTATTTTTTTATCATTGGAATTATCAATGGAAAAAAGATTAAATTTATTTTTAAACGATTAAAAATGGTGTATGTTTAACTCTTATATATGTTTTTAGTCAAAATTACCTTGAAATATTAAAAATAATACACATTTATTTTTGTTGTTATATAATTTTAATTGGCTCAAATTTATAACTGAAAATAATAGAACTACAGATAAGCCAATAAAAATACACATGATAGACTGGATATATAAAATTAAATAAATTTATCATATATACACTATAAATTGATATCATATTTTAACTTTTATGATAAATAATAAATTTTTTGATAAAATAGAATATTAATGTATAATACATATGTGATAAGTTTATATAACTTTAATCAATGTATTATATATGTATCTATTTTTTACCTGAACTCTCAATATTTTTAATAGACCTGACAAAATTGATCCAAACCCACGAGTCGATCCAAATTCATCCAAAAAAATTGATTCAAACTCAATCCAATCTAAATAAATACCTATTGGATCAATAAAAAACTGACACATTTTATTTTTCAACCCAATCCAATCCAATCCAATATCCATTGGGTCAACTCAAAATTGACCTATTATATTTTTCAATCCATTAGATCATTACCCAATGGATTTATCTAATTTTTTTTTTTTGCATTTTATATACAATAAGAATGGTACAATTGAGAAACAAGGGCTACAAATCACAAGCCTGATATCATTGGCACGTAATTAAAGAAAATCTAAGCCAACCAAATTTCCCAATTATTGTACCAGTTGTCCATGAAGAAAAGGAAAGGGCAAAAGAATCGTTTTGATTCTTGATTGTTAAACAGTCCTTCAGTGAGGAACTATTTCCTTCAAAAAAGGCAACTTAATGAAACAATTAATTTTGGATTGTTGGTTAGATTGATTGGGATAATTCCATTAGTGTGATAAATATACTGTGTGGGGCGAAAAATTACATGTACAATTTATAAGTGTTTTTCCATCTTAATTAATTTAAATGTTTTTCCATCTTAATTAATCTAAATTATCATATTTTGAGTCAAATATAAATTATAATTACAATCTCAGACCAAAATTACAATCAATATTTTTATCATTAATTGAGATATAAATTTTTTTATTTCAAAATGAAACATAAATTAATAAATATCATATGATATATATGAGGAAATTTTAAAGATTAACAAGAATCAAAATAATAATATTACGCAAAATTATTTCAATAGTTTAAAGATTATTGCTTTAATCATCTGATTGGACGTTATTCAGTGCATTGTTCATCTCTCTAATGCATAACAGATTAACGTTGGACCCATTTCTCTCAATTAAGTAAAATAATAAAAATTACGCTGTGAAAATAAATTAGTTCCAGCAAGCTAGGACGTTAGTACACAATATTTGAAATATTTGATTGGGACCAATATTTGGTGTCAAAACTTATATTAAATCCATGGATTGATTCAAATCAATCCAATCCATTTGAATATTGACCAATTTATGATCCATATCTTTTGACCTATTTATGACCCAACCCATTAATGATCCATTCATTAATGACCCAATCCAAACCCATACAACCCGCCCATTTACCACCTCTAATTTTCAATTAAAAATTTAAATCAATTATACAATAGTACGGGCAAATGAATATTATCTTCAATACTTTAAAGATAATTTTACCCTAAAATATATTTAATTGATAAATATATACTTCTTCTTTATATTTTAAGTGCATATTTAAATTTGATCTTTTATTCATCATTAACCCCCCCAATATCATGATTAATATCATGCACAATTACTAAAATTATGACTAATAACTCAAAATAACTAAATTATTTTTCGTAACGAAATTATTACTGAACTTTGCATTATTTTGCTTAAAAGTCACTTTCATCGTGTTCCGGCAAAAACTATCGCCGGACTGCTGACGTGGCATGCCACATCATCTACTTGTACACATGTGGCGTACGTGGCGTGCCACAACATCAACTACTTTTTCACATGTGGTGTGTCACACCAGTTTACTTGTGCGCACATAGCATGCCACGTAGCACTTCGGTAAGGATCATTATCGAAAATTGGTGAAGATAACTTTTACGCAAAATAGTAAAAAATTCAGTGACAATTTCATTATGAAAAATAATTCAATTACTTTTGTATTATTAAACATAAGTTCAATAAATATAGGTAAAATTAACCATCAATATCATATAAAATTGCATGCATCCAATGCTTCAAAAAATCATAATGAAGAGTACAATCATATCAAATAGAAATTTAAAGAATCAATTGTACAACATTAAAATTATAGATAATATGCTTTGTCGATATGCATATGATGACATTAATCAAAATCAATCATTATTTGGATTTAAACCATATTTTAATAGTCTCCTCGCAAACTATCTTTACAATTGATGTTGTCAACTTGGGCAATTTTGTAATATCGGTCAAGGAATTCCCCAAATATTTTTATATTCAAGGAGAAATATTGATGGGGATTTAATTGAACCCTTAGTCTCACTAGACTGCGTATAGGATGAGTAGGGTATCGTTCCAAAGGAAACGGGGTAAATTTTGTATTGAAATTACAAAGACTAGATGGATAGGTAACGAATAAAATAAAGATCATGCATTTAACTAAATATCTAAACTACTTTGAATATATTAAATTAATTTGGATTAAAGATGACTTAAATGATGGTATGAACATACATTAAAAATTATGAAATAGTAATTCATTTAAGAACAAGTTCTAGATAATTATATAAATAAAGTGACTGGAGAATTTAGCCAAGATTCTTTAAAGCAACTCTCGTTGTCAGTAAAGATGTTTTCATTTAGAGTCTATAAGCACTCTCATGTCATTATAGAGATAAACAAAAATTATGAAGCTCTATGCCAATTCTTTAACCCCTCAAAGTGAATTTCTTATCTCTAAGTGAATTCAATGCTTCAAGTACATTCATTTGTTTTTCCATCAAAGAATTCCAACTCTCGTTGCAAACAAATTGACTAACATGCCAAATATGGTGGCCAATCATACATAGCAAATCAAAGCACACAAATGGATGTAAATCATGCTTCATTCATAATAAGAATAAACATGTCTTAAACAAATACTAGTGCATAGTTATAATGTACAAAGGAAACTAACCAAATACATAATTAAATTTAAGACAAAACAAGAGAAAGAATACTCATCTCATGTTCCTTTGGCTTTGTCCCTTTGTAATCATCTACTAAAAGCTAAGTAAAAATGTTTATCCAAAATAATAACTATATTTCTAAAAACAAAACATTGATTGATCTCTTTCCCTTTCAGCATCTTGGATCCCTATTTATAGAGATTAAGTCTACAGATATGTCCCTTCAAAATAGTTGTCAATCATGGAAAGTTGCCCTGAAAAGTCCTGATGGTTGGCTAAAGGATCGGGTGCAAAAAGACACAACGGTTTGGAAACAGATGCTTGTCCGACTCGTGAATTCCTTCATGAGTCGTGAGCCTTCTACTTCACTCGTGATTGCTTGCTTTAGTCGTGATTTGTGCTGCTTTCCTTACTGAGTCATGACTACCTTCACGACTAGTGAACTACTGCTGGGACTCGTGAATTGCTTGCTCGAGTCGTGAATTGTACTACTCTTTCTTCTCCACTCCTTCTCCACTTATGAGGCTCTTCACTAGTCACACAAAGCTGTCTGAGTCGTGAACCACTTCACTACTCGTGATCTTTTTCTTCGAATTTTCACCATCTTCTTCATTTTCTTCACACTTCACCAATTTTAACCTAAAAACAAACATAAACACATAAATTGAACATAAACGCATAAAAATACACATAATATTACATACTTAGCTACATAAATAAGAGAAAAACACATATAAAAAGGTAGACATTTTACATGACATCAAATATAATATTTAGAGAACATCCACGGGCATCGACTAATCTAATAAAATACTATTGATATTATTTTTTATCCTTAAATTAAATACCCACTTGCAAGACTAAGGGATTTTTTTTGGTGTCAAAATTGAAAATAAATAGAAAAATGGTGTAATAGTAAAAATATTTAGAGTTTTAGAAGGTTGGAAAATGGCACTATGGATTGTCGTTTTTCAACTAGTGGGGCCCATGCAAATTATGGCTTTTTTGTATTGAAAACGACACCAATACCTATCATTTTTCATTGTTGCTAAATGACGTCATTTGGCATTTGGAAAGAATGTCTGGCATGCCTTTCAAAACAATGTCATTTCACTCAATAAAAAACGGCATCGTTTTGTGGTGTAGGAGGAAATCGATTGAGGGAATCTATCAGTGGGGCCCATGGTCAGTAAACAGTAGCCAAGCTTGCTATTTTTTGTATAAGTATTTTTTTTAAATCAAAAGCCTATAGCTTATAGGAGTAACTATGCATCATTGGGCACACAGTGACTTCCGTGATAGGAACGTCTGATTTATTTATTTAATTTTCTTTTTATGATTGCCTTAAATACCAAATTCTTTCCCACTCTTCCATTCTATTTCTGTGCCTTGCATTTTTCTTACTTTCTTTCATTCATTTGAGTGTCATTTGTCATTTGCTCTTCCTTCCTTAACTTAAATTATGTTGTTATTTTTGCTTCAATGCTTTCCATTTTTCATTTACAACACAATATATTGCATTATTGAAGATTAAATAGAAGGTAATATTTTATAAATAAAGTATGTTTAAATTAATGTTATCAATAAGATTTTAAATATTTTTAGAATTTATTAGTAATTTTATTGTTGTTGTTAAATTTTAGGTGCTATTGAGGGTAATATATATTTACGCTAAGATTTTTAAAGGTAAGTTATTGTTAATTAATTATATTTATTTTGAGAAAGAGGGTTTGTTAAAATTAAGATAATTAATTTTTTCATGCTATTTTATGGTTTATATGTATAAATTATAATGGTCAACATTTGTAGAGCAATTAATTGTTTAAATTTAGTTATATTAGTTTACTTGTATTTTTGTGATGTTTTGATATTTAGAAATATATGAAAGTAAATTGGTGTGTAAATTAAATATATAAGAATTAAAAAAATTTATGACAAAATATATAAATAGTACATATAGATAGTTTGCATACAATAAGTATTTAACCCTTTAAAATTTAACCAGAGAATGATAAAATTGCAAGATTTATGGATATTAGCTCAAAATAATTGTATAATTTTAATTTAGTTGATGAACAAATATTTAAAATTTTAGCTGTATAAAATGAATAAATTTATGAATGAATAAAAAATTAATGGATAATTTTTATTATGAAAATAGTAAATTCTAAATTCATGCATTAATTTCTAAATACGTACATATAATGTATAAATTAGAAAATGTCGATTCCGTCAACGTTTATAATACATAATGGAGGATAATCAATATGGGACATAGTAGGTTAACATTATGATACTTCAAGTCCATCAGCAAGATCGATGAGATGGAAGGTCATGAGCAAACCGACATTTTTGGAACTTATTCATAAAATATCAATTAAATTAGATTTAGCTCTGGACATAAGGGTTAGCAGAGTAATATATATGTGTCCTGTTAACAATCAAGGGTCAATGTTAAGGGTGCTTATGGATGTAATTGATGATGATGACATTTATCAAATATATGGAAATTTTACTATATTTCCTGGATATACTATTGCGAAAATAATTGGTGAAATTGAAAAAATTGTTATTGGAGACTAACAAGATGGGGTGAATAATGTTAATCATATGAGTTTTGATGTCGATAGGGATGCCATCCGTTCGGTTGATGATAGAAATATTATTGATCATGACTTGTATTTAGCAAGAGAAAGTCGGTCTAATTTTGGTACACAGTTTGAGGATCAACCACAATGTCAAGGGGTTAATGATTTGGAAACTGTACAAGCAAGTCTAATCAGAGAGTTTAGAGGGCAAACTTAATTGAATTTTGCATCATCTTCTACCTTTAAATGTAGGAATGACGATTTGGATGATGAAAATATTTGCAAATAACGGGTATATTTCTCCAAATTTTGATCTAGATGAGGATGATGAAGACATAAACTTAAATGATGCTAGTGAGGAAACTAGTATTGGTAAGGATGATAACTTTGTTCCAAGTAGTGTAATCCGTGTGATAGAAGGCCTTCGAACTTTAAATATGAATGATGTTAGAGTTGATGCAGGTGATCAATATAATATTTCATAGTTTAACTTTCCATCTATTTACCACACATATGTTAATTTTGCAGAAGCTCAAATCGGCATATCTAGTGATTTGACAATGTTAAGGTGGGATGGTGTTTCGGAGTTATGCAAAGGGTTAGCATTCATATCAAAGGATGAAGTTAAGGATTGTGAAGAGATTTTCAATTCAAAATAATGTGTCGTACAAAGTTGTTGAATCTAAGTCTTTATTTTAGGTGGTTTATTGCTCACGCGTTGAAGAAACTAGCTGTAAATAGAGACTTAAAGCAATGAAAACAAGGGCATCTCCTTACTGGGTTATTAATGTGTACAAGGGTTCACACAGCTTTACTGTGCCATTAGTATCGCAATAGCATAGATAGCTAGATACACATATTATTTGTGATTGCATATTGGAGATGGTTAGTGCAGCTCTTGATCTCAAAGTTAGTGTTATAATGGCTAACATGAGGAGTTGTTTCAATTATGATATTTCTTACTGTAAGACTTGGTATGCGAAGACCAAGGCTCTAGAGGAGCTATTTGGCAACTATGATGATTCATATGGCAAGTTGCCTGGTTATCTTAAGGCTATAAAGATATAAAATCTCGGATTTTTCTACAAATTTATTATAGACTATAGTATAAAATCGAATTATAAGCAATTCAGGAGGCTCTTTTGGGCATTTAAGCTATATATTGATAGACTTCCACACTGCAAACTCGTGTTGTTAATTGATGGTATGTTTATGATAGGCAAGTTCCATCAGACTCTTTTAATAGCAAATGCTATTGATGGAAATAATTACTTGTACCTAGTAGCTTTTGTAGTTGTTAAAGGGGAGAATAAATCTAGTTAAGGTTGGTTTATGACTTGTATTAGGAAGTATGTTACTAAATAAGTGGGTAGAACTATTATTTTCGACCGACATAGGGGTATTTTGGCATTATTTTGTGATGATAACAGTGGTTAGAGGGAGACATTAGCTTATTATTGGTACTATTTGTGACACTTCATTAGCAATTACAATACCGCATATAGAAATCCCAAAATCAATAACACGCTATATAAGGCCGGTATGTGACCTATAATTCTTTTATTAAAATTGCATTTTATTTTATTTTAAATGTTGATAGTTGGGGATTTTTTTTTAATTTCAAGTAAAACTTTTTTGCAAGAAACAACTTCTAACCCCAAAAGTTTACAAAAAGAATAGAGGAATTAAGGAACTTGATGTTGACTCATATAATTGGGCAATGCAGAACTCTCTGGATAAATAGACACTATCTCGTGATAATAGCCATAGATATAATAATGCTATAACCAACATTGTGAAGAGTGTAAATAGTGCATTAAAAGGTGTTTGAATAATGCCTGTTTGTAGTATTGTTGACCATGTATTTGCACAATTGGTTAAATTTTTTGATGATAGAAGGGTAATGTATTGATCTCAGATAGTTACAGGTAATACATACACACAAAAATGCATGGAAGAGATGGCTAAGTGTGCTAAAAAAGCTAGTGGCCATAGAGTTCAAAGTTTTGATCAACGTATGGGATTGTTTAATGTCAGGACCAAAAATTGAAAAAGTAAGCGAAAAGGTAATAACACACAATATGTTAATTTGGATTGCCGTACATGTGAATATGGAAAGTTCCAAGGGACTAAAATTCCTTGTTCGTATGCTATAACAGCCTATATGAATATTTGTGTTGACATATAGAGGTACATAGACAAGTGTTATAAGCTATCTAAGGCCATGAGTTGTTATAATTCCTTTTACCAACCACTTAGACATCGTGATTATTGGGAGCCATATGTCGAGCCAAATTTAATGCCAAACCCAAAGCTTATAAGGAAAAAAGGTAGGCCTTGAACCTCTAGATATCAAAATGAAATGGACAGAAGAGATTGTACTAGGCCTAACCGATGTGTGCTTTTTAGAAATCATAAAACAACAAAAAACGTCTAAAAAAACAACAACAACATCCATAGTTAATAGTTAAACAAAGAAAAACTAAGTTGATTGTTCTTCATCCTCAAACCCTCACCCCACACTTAACATTTTTGTTATCCCCAGCAAAAGACCAAAAGAGAAGCAAATAAGAATGATGGGTTGAGGAAAAATCCCCGAAATCAAGATCATGGCGATGAAGGGGGCGGTGGGGTGGAAACTAGCTATCAAATAGAGATTATAACATCCCAAGAGTAGTGAAGATATCATCCATACACTGAGTAATTGAAGTGAAGCCAGAGTCCATCCTCTGAGTGATGTCGTCTAGCCGGTTGTTAATAACAGTGTACTGCTCAGTGGATAGGGTAATTATACTAGCCCTAGCTCTTTCCAACTCTGTGGCTTCTTTGTGCACAGCCTCCCTGTACAAAGCTCTATCTAAAACCACCAAATGCCCTTACCCTGGAAGGCGAGGATCGTTAATAAGGACCGCCATATTTCTCAGAATTTTGAGATCAATTGCCATAGGATTTTTCACCGACATGCCAAGCTTCGGATGCTTGTGAAAGCGTGCCAATATAGTGACAAAGCCTCCAAGTGCCAACTTGGAATCCCTCTTCATGAAGGTGCACAAATCTGAAACTTTCTGTGCAATGAATGCAACTCCATTCAACTGGATTCCATTATGTATAGCATAAAGAATGGTGGCCTTACTTGCATTTACATTTCCAGGCCCTTTGAGGTGGCTAAAGAATGCCAAGGCCAAGTAACGATGCATGATCTTCATAGGGTGATCTCTCAAATGATAGGTCTTAGTGTTCTTAGGATTGAAGGTATTGAGGTCCTCAGGATCATAGATTCCCATCCAGATTTCTTACTTGTTCAGATCAATAATGTCCCTAACAGCATATTGATCGAACCCCAACACCTCAGAGAAAGCATTAAAAGACATTTGATAAGGTATGTTATCGAGCCAAAAACTCACATGGCCTGGGTCAGCATGACTGTCTGTTCCAAGTCTAAATTTTACTGTGGCTAAGAAGTCGCGGACCAAGTGAAGATATCATTTTGCTCAATGAAAACCCTCCAGCCTATGCCATTAACTAACCTATCTAGCTCATTTTTGAATCCCAATTTTGCCATCAATCCCATGTCTAAGCGAAGGTTGGCTAGATACTCTTGCTTGTTAAAGTGAGTCCAAAAATCTATGAATTCTTTTGGAGCCCACACTGACACCTTTGTCGTAGAAGATGCTTGAGGAGCAGAAAAGGATGATCTAGCTTTAGTACGGGCATGCTTGGGTGCAATTGCTCCTACAACAACAATCAAAACAAGATAAAAGCACTAAAAAGAAAACACAAAACAAAACAATGCACTTGAACAACAAAAACTATATAGGTAGATTGTAAATAGAAACTACAAAGGAGAATAAGTTACTAACATGCATAAAAACAAACAAACACAATGAAAACCAAAGGAAAAGTTACACTAAGTACGTGGCACTTAACCATGATGAACAAGCATCATTTGGAAACCAGTAGTTCACAGGTCGAATCGTTTCAGCCTATATACTTTGGTGCAATTAACACAATGCATGAACAATGCATATGCAAACATAAATGCACGACTCAAAAGCATGCACCACCCAAAATGTACACAAAAAATGGAAATAAACTAGGACTACATTGCTTAACCACACAAATGACCATTGACAAAACTCAATTTTTATAGATTAAACAAAATCATGCATAAAATTAACTAGATTCACGAACAAAAACAATGGGATAAACAAGAATTTAAAAAAATGGCCCTAAAATATCAATTTACCAAACACCTACATTAGCCTTTTCTACCATTTTTTAAGCATAAAAACCCGTCAAATGTTCCTAAGGCATAAGCGTTAGGCAAATAAAGAGCATGCGACAAAATAACTAAAGGAAAATCACTATCTTACTTCTCTTTGGTTTTTCATCGAACAGGAGACGTGCATGATTCGTTTGGCAACAAGAACAAAAAACAACACAACCTTCATGCATGAAACTAACTGATTATATGCCAAAAATCATAAACAAACCTAGAATCAAAGTTAAAGAAGCAAGAACTTGAAGATGAAAACACAAAATACAAAAAGAAAAACTCAAAACATGGAGAAATCCAAAAATAACTAACACAACTCATACTATAAGATTTAAGAGATAACTAAGAAAAATCAAAATTAAACTTAAAGCAAAATAAGAATTAAACTAAAACAAAGAGAAGAGAGAAGATGACTTACTTGATTTTTGAAGACAGTGAGTGAGAATGTAACAACAATGACAGGAAATGGGAGATAATGGCCAAAAATTTAAAGAGAGGTAAGAAAAAAATGCAAAGGGGGATGAAGGGGTGCAATTTGTCAGGCCATTTATAGATAACCATGATGGGATCCTTAAGAGGTACGGCTGGGACAAATCTATCTTAGCTACGACCAGCATAAAAATAAAACTCCCCGTTTTGAGAAAATTAAAAGCACAATTGGGACTACTTGGTATTGACTGTGCCACTACTCTGAACCTAAAAGCAAATAGCAAGCCACGACTGGGACTAACTTATCTCGGCCGTACGCTAACGAATTCCCTTAATGAAATTTTAAAATAGCCATGACTGGGATATGAAGGTCTCAACTGAGCCTCTTTTCTGCCTTATGATCAATGAATGGGCCACGGTTGGGGACGAATGTGTCTTAGCCACAGCCAATAGAAATTTGCACTATTAGACATAAATTTCTCCCTCTCCTAAGCAAAAATCTTGAAAATGTTCCACTCCAACAAGCACAACTAATCACCATTCTCTAGATGAAAATTGACAACACCAGACATTTAAACTTACAAGAAATTGAGAGCAAACTAAAAGGAAAAGTAATTGAGTTCAAAGGTAAGAAAAATTTTTGGGTTTAACAAGTCGCCAACTCGACTTTGATAGCTCTCATGGGTCATCTTCTAAAGTGAGGATCACTGATGCAGCCTCAAATTTGGAATCAAAATATGGCTTCAATCGGTGACCATTGACTTTGAACTCATGACCACGACCCTCTCCCGGATGTTTAATGGTTATTTCTCCATAGCTAGAGACCTCTACAACCTCAAAAGGCCATTTCCACCTTGATTTTAGCTTCCCTAGAAACAACCTCTATCTGTTGTCATAAAGAAGCACTTTCATTTCGGGCACAAATTTCCTTCTTGGTTACTCTGCGATCATGCCATTTCTTCATGTTGTCCTTGTACTTCTTGGCATGTTCATAGGCCTAAAATCTGAGTTTTTCTAACTCATTTAGCTGCAAAGACCTACACTTTCCTGCATTCTTAAGATCAAAATTCAAAACTTTTGTAGCCCAATAAGCCTTATGTTCTAACTCCATCGGTAGGTGACAGGACTTGCCAAACATTAATCTAAAAGGTGATATCCCTATTGGTGTCTTAAACGCTGCCCGATATGCCCAGAAGGCTTTATCTAGCTTAAGGTACCAATCCTTTCTAGACGTATTTACTGTTTTCTCCAAAATGACCTTCAACTGCTAGTTAGACACCTCAACTTGATCGTTGGCTTAGGCATGATAGGGGGTAGTGATTTTGTGCTTCACTCCAAATTTTTTCAATAAGGCTTTGAATTGGTGGTTAGCGAAGTGTTTCCCACCATCACTAATGATAGCTCTCGGGGCTTTATAACGGGTGAATATGTTCCTCCTTAAAAACTTTAGGACAACTTTTACATCACACGTTCTATTGGCTACAACTTCTACCCACTTACTCACATAGTTTACTACCACTAGGATATATTTAAACCCATAAGAGATCGAGAAAGGCCCTATAAAATCTATCCCCCACAAGTCAAATAACTTTACTTCAAGCACATTGGTTAATGGCATCTCATCTCTCCTAGATATATTCCCCACCCTTTGACATCAATCACAAGATTGAATAAATAACTTTACATCATTGAAAAAAGTGGGCTAATAAAATCCAGAAGAAAGAATTTTTGATATCATTCTATTAGGTCCATGATTCCTACCGGCTTCTCTACTATGACAAGTTTGGATAATCTCCCCTTGCTTTTTATTCGGGATGCACCTTCTCAGCACTTGGTCAGAACAAAGGCAAAAAAGATAAGGATCATCCTAGATGTAGTGCTTCACATCGACTTTCAGCTTCTTCCTTTATTGCCATGTGAAGTCCCTTGGCATATAACCTCCAATGAGAAAATTAGCAACATTAGCAAACTAAGGCTCCAAAACTTCACAAACAAATAAAGTACAAATATGCTCATCCAAAAATAAATCTAAAATCTCCACTTTTTCAACATGATCATGCTCCAATTTAGACAAATGATCCGTTACATAGTTCTTTGCTCCATTTTTCTCTTTGATCTCCAAATCGAATTCTTGCAAAAGGAGTACCCATCTTATCAATTTTGGCTTGGACTTTTTCTTGGCAAAGAGGTGTCTTAACGCCGAATGGTCAGACCACACCACAATTTTTGTACCTAACAAATATGATCTGAACTTCTCAAAAGCAAATACAATGGCAAGAAGTTCCTTCTCGATTGTGGCATAGTTGACTTAGGCTTCTATCAACGTGTGGCTCGCATAATAAATTATATAAAACATCTTCTCTCGCCTTTGTCCGAGTATCATTTTCACTGCAAAATCACTTGCATCACACATTAGCTCAAAGGGCAAATTTCAATCTAGAGATATGATCACCGGAGCTGAAATAAGTCTTTGCTTCAACAATTCAAAAGCCAACAAACATTCATCAATGAACTCAAAAGGAGTATCTTTTATAAGTAAATTAGATAAAGGCTTTGTAATTTTTGAAAAATCCTTTATGAACTTACGGTAAAAACCTGCGTGTCCTAAAAACTTCTAACTCCTTTGACATTAGTTGGCGGTGGGAGTTTCTCTATAACTTCTACCTTGGCCTTGTCTACCTCAATCCCCTTCTCAGAAATTTTGTGCCCTAACACAATGCCTTATTTCACTATAAAGTGGCACTTCTCCCAATTTAGTACTAAGTTGGTTTTTTTCACACCTACCTAGTAGCAAATCGAGATGCTTTAAACAACTCTCAAAATCTAGCCCCGTAAATGGTGAAATCAACTATAAATACCTCCATAAATTTTTTTATAAAGTTATGAAAAATTGCCATCATGCACCACTGAAACGTAGTTAGCGCATTACATAGTCCAAAGGGCATTCTCCTATAGGAAAATATGCCATAAGGATAGGTAAAGGTCATTTTCTCCTGATCTTCAGAGGCTATGGGAATTTGCAAATATCCCAAATACCCATCTAAGAAATAATAAAACCTATTCCCTACTAGCCTCTCTAACATTTGGTCAATAAACGGCAATGAAAAATGATCTTTCCTAGTGGCATTATTTAGTCTCCTATAATCTATGCATACTCTCTAACCCGTAACTGTATGAGTTGGAATGAGTTCATCAAGTTCATTCTTAACCACTATCAGTCCGCCCTTCTTAGGGATACATTGTACGGGGATAACCCACTTACTATCAGAGATTGGGTAGATTATACCTGAATCGAGCAATTTGAGTACCTCTCTCTTTACAACTTTTTGCATAGCTAGATTAAGCTTTCTTTGGGGTTGAGCTACCGGTTTGCATTTTTCCTCCATAAGAATTCGGTGAGTGCAATAACTTGGATTGATACCCTTTAAGTTTGATGTCTCCTATCATACTCCATCCAACTCTTCATTTTCCACAGCTGTTATCAATTCTCCTTCTACTCCATCCAACTCTTCATTTTCCAAAGAATGCATCAAGCTCAATTTCAATGGATCATTTAGCAAAAAATTTTCTTGAGTCTCCTGTACACATTCATCCATCTTGTCCATGAAATAAACCAATTCCTCCAAATCACTTGATGAATACTTTTGAGCTTTGTTCATGTCCACCACAAATTCTTCATTGTTGAATCAAAGGGTGACCTTTTGACCATAAACATCTATTAATACTTTTGCTGTATTTAGGAATGATCTCCCTACAATAAGTGGCACCTTTCTATCTTTCTCCATCTCCATAACTACAAAATCTGAGGGAAAAATGAATTTTCCCACCTTCACCAATAGATCCTCAATCGCCCCTCTTGGCTTTCTCATTGATTAAAGTCTTATTTTCGTCTCCTTGAGATCGCTTAGATTGAGTTTCCTACACATTGAATATGGTACCAAGTTAATGTTGGCCCTTAAGTCACATAAGGCATTCCCAACAAAAGTTTCACCAATTTCACAAGGTAAGGTGAAGCTACCTGGATCTTTCAGTTTATTCAAAATCTTGTTTATGATAATTGCACTATAATTTTCTGTCAATTGCATAATTTCACACCCTTCTAACTTCTTTTTATTAGAATAAAGTTCTTTCATGAATTTAGCATAGTTAGGCATGTGAGCTAAAGCTCAGCAAAACGTAAATTGATATGCAATTTCTTGAACATTTCTAGAAACCTAGCTAATTGCTCATTTTTCTTTTCTTTCCTAGCTATAGTAGGAAATGTCAACCTATTTATGTCAAGATCCTCTATGGTTGAGTTCAGTATACTCTTTCCTTTGTCAATCTTTAGAGCATCTACATCTACCTCTACTTTAGGGTTATAATCACTTACCTTCCGTGTTGGCTCCTCCATATGAGATGATAAATTGGTGATTTACCTTCTTCTTCTTCTTGTACTACCTCCTTGCCACTTTTCAATGTAATAGCCTTGGTCTCCTCCTTAGGATTACAGTCCACATTTGAAGGAAAAGTTCTAGCTAGCCTTATAGACAAAGAATTTGCCAACCGCCCATTTTATGTCTCCAAGTTCCTTATAGAGGCATTTTGGTTTCGATTCTATTGCTCTTGAGATTTCCATCTTTTTTCTTGGCCTGTCATGAATTGTTGTTAGCTATTTATGAAACTAGCAAACATGTCTTCTAAATTAGGTTTCTTTTCTTGAATAGGTGGCCTTGGTTGGAATCCCGGTGGGTGATATGGTTGAGGTTGGGATTAGTTAGAGCCTTATCCTTGATGGTGGTTTGGTGGATAAAGGGCTTGGTAATGAGTGTGGGCTTGAGGTTGATATGATTGGCTTTGATTATGGTGGACATTTTGGTTGAATGGGGCTCTTGCTTGTGATTACCAAGATGAGGCATGCTGATTTCCATCCTTCCAAGAGAAATTTAGTGATTCCTCCATCCTGGATTATATGTATTGCTATAGGGATCATTCCTTTTATAATCTCCTAATGTATTTACATCTCTCACAACTTCACCTTCTTGAACATCTTGCCCATTTAAAATTAGTCCACTACCTTGAGCAACTGTAGCTACATTTTATACTTTTAAACCAATTAACTCTTTCTTTACCAACTCTAATTGTGCCTTCAACAATGCCACTTCATCTATATTGTGTACCCCTTACCTCTTTGAAACTGATCT